>JARPMJ010003258.1:0-96929 GCA_033366665.1 Phoxinus dragarum | reverse complement strand
GGCTGAATTCAAGTCACAAAGAATAGTGATATGATCTGAACAATATATATTTTCGAGGTGCTTCTTGTGTATGCAGTTTGCATGAATTATTGATGTTATAATATTAAGTATATTATTGAGAATTGTTTTATGTAAAGACATTATGATAAAGATCATATTTCAATTTGCACACAGCTTTTATATTATATATATATTATTGAGAATTGTTTTATGTAAAGACATATGATAAAGATCATATTTCAATTTGCACACAGCTTTTATATTATATATTTTAAAGGTAGGGGTAGGTCAGAATTGTCTAAAAAAACTTTTATTCAAATTTGTTTAAACTGTCTTTATATACCAATACATAATTAAAATGTAAGTAATTTGAAAAAGAGAGTATAAAATTCCCTGTAGGAATTAATGAGCTGTGTTTTTTGAAGATTAAATACACTATAGTCACTCAATTTTTATACTCTCTTTTTCAAAGTACTTACATTTTAATTATGTATTTGTATATAAAGAAAGTTTAAGCCAATTTGAAAAAAAAGTTCTTTAGACAATTCTTACCTTACCCAACCTTTAAGTCATAAAAGTAAAATGACAATATGGAAAAGACGTGTGCAAAAGCCTGCAAAGAATGTTGTCTATCCACTGGTGAAAACAGAAAATAAATATTTTAAAAATATAAAATGAATATATGCATGTCAATCCAGAGGTGAAAACGGAAATTAGCGGCGAAACGGAAATGACGGAAAAAAGGAAATGACGTAGGCTGTCTATCCACTGGTGTCCAGCCACTGGTGTCTAGCCGGAGGTGAGTCTGCGGGGCTGCAGCTGGATGCTATTGGTCCAAGCTACGATCGCGAGTGTAGCGTGCGTGAGCGTCTGCTTATTCACTTGCTATGATGCAGCGCAGACACACGCAGGCATGTCACATCAAAAGTCAGGGCATCAAAAACGGAAAGAGAAGACAGAGAACGCCGAAGTCGACAGTATGTCACACAGTTTTTCAAAAAGAAAGGTAGCTTGCCCTATTCATGTATTCCAAAACTTTCAGAGTAACTTATTTTTGTTGCTACATGACCTGCTTTTATCTAGCTAGCTTAGTAAAATACTTACTGAATTATGATTTACATTCAACAATAATAACATCTCTGCTGTCTCCGGGTTATCATGTCTCGTAGTCGACACAGATTCAGCGGCGGCTTGCACACCCGCGTCCTCCTTCCCCCACGTCCCCCGTCCCCGTCTCAGCCGAACAAGGTGAGCCTGAGCGCGAAACTTCACGAAGATTGAAGCCTCTAAACACGTCTTATCTACTGTGTTCGCCACATGATGATAACTTTACAAAACAAAAAGTAATCTACATGCTTCAAAAATTACAAAATCAGTTTGCCGTGTCGTGTGTTCTGTGAAGTGACAGGCAGTGCTGCTGCTACTATCGATGCTGTCAAACTTGACGTTCTTAATATGAATGCCCCAGAAAAAATAATATAAAATTGAATAAAACATGTCTGTAGTAACCATTGGCTATAAGGAGTTTACAAAATAGATATATTTAATACTTACTTATACTACTATAATTTAAGTAGGCTATATTACATACTTAATAATATTATATATTAAGAAAACTAAATAGGCCAATCAAAATAATATGGTTATTACGTGTGCGTGTGTGTGTGTGTGTGTGTGTGTCTGGTGTGTCTTGATTTTGAGCCCTTTTGGCCTAGCTAGTTTTATTCCTGGACCGATTTAATTATGGGTTAGTTCTAGCTGATGTTTCCTGATTGAGCAGTTTGACCCAGCTAAAGCTTGTTCATGTAAAGTATATGTTAATATGTGTACATTATGTTCTGTATTGCTTGCAATTGCAATTGAGATAATAAATGTTCTCCCTTTTATGTAAACAAGTACATATTTCTATATTTTTTTCTTGTTTTTGTAGTACTCATCTTTAGACATTTTAAACTATGCAATCAATGTGCTAAGTATATTTTTAAAAGTATACAGGGCATGTTTATTGGCTTAAATTTTATCTTTAAAAAATGTAGGGGGCCCAGAAATTTTGGTTTCCATAGGGCCCAGAATTTCTGGCGGCACCCCTGCCTGCGTACAACTCCCTATGGATAAATCAACATTCGAGGCAATCTTCCAGAAAACAGCAAATATAAACTATCAACTCAGCGTTATACATAGATTGTACCTGAATAACGACAAATTAGACTCAAACAGCGAACAGCAGTCACAGACACATATGCAGCACAACCATAGACAGTATATAAACTGGACACAGCGACCCCATAAGTTTCAACGGAGAGAAGTGAAGTCAATTAGAAGCACACACTTCCTGATCGCCAGGCGAACTGCGCAGGCTCAAACTGAGCTTGACGACGTAGATGTGACGTGAGCAACCTGTAGGTCCTCTAGTAGCTGTGCCGAGAGAAATCTGAATCATTCCCTTCCGAATCTCGCAGAGACGGAGAGCGTGAGCATTAGCTGTCTATGAGCTAGCAGCGGGAGCAACTTTATCACTCTCTATGGGCTTCTCCCTTGACTTTATGCCTCCACGTCCCCCGATTGCTTGCGAGCTTCTCTGCCTGTCTATACGGTAATTTCTCGACTTGTGCAACAGAGTCGCACGGTTATGACGCAATCGTTAGCCTATTTTTTACAAAAACTGCTTCTACGGGGCCATAACGTAAGATACAAGGTAATGGAGCCTTTTATACATTTTCGTGTTTATTTAGAAATATACAATGGACAAACGGTGTCTTAAACGCCTCAGATGTAAAGTTATTCGCTGTCAAAGTGACGCCAAAATGAATGGAGTCAATGGAATGCTAACAGCAGGTGGGGGTCCGCTAGCCAATGGCGGCGCCCGGGGAAGCTTCAGTGTCTTCCGAAACACTGCCCCCCTGAGCACAACTCAATGACTTCCTCATCGCGCGTTCACGCTCATTTGTTCGTGCGCATTCGCGATGACGTCACCCGATGCCTCTTAAACTAAACTTTAAGTGGGTCGCTGATAATTCTATAGGGGTCGCAAGACATGTGTTGTTCACTAATAAAATAATCCGTTAGTAAACGCATAGGTAAAAAAAAAAAAAAAAAAAAAATAGGCGCATAGGCGGCTCAATCGGACTAAAAAGACTTAATGTACACAGCTACTGTAATCATATAAACGCGCACAGATTGAAACAAAAGTTGTGCATGTAAACATAGCCAGTCTTCCAACGAATCTGATTTTCGAATGTTGTACTTCATTATTGCCGTGCATCTAATGCTGTATTTCAACGATCCTATCAAAATAATTTATTATTGCCGCGAAAGGCTCTTATATTATTATATTATTGGACAAGGTCCTACTCTATTTACATAATGTTACACACACTAGCCCTACCTGCTATGCCAGACTTTATTATTAAATTATACGCAGCCACGGCCTGTTAGCTTGACAAAATGCATCCAATTTTTAAAAGAAAAAAAGCAGAAGATTTGGAAACTCCTTCCACTTCAAAGACAGCAAATGTAAACGCAAGTACAACCCGGACTATATTAGATATGGATTTACTTCTTCGGATGAAAAACCACAGTGTGTCCAGTGTGGTGAGGTCTTGGCAAATGAGTCCATGAAGCCATCCAAACTTGAACGTCACCTACAGACTAAACATCCAACATGTGTGGGTAAACCTGTGGATTACTTTGTACGAAAGCGAGACCTACTTAAAAGACAGCAAAGTAGTATTGTGTCGCTCACAATAGCTTCAAAAAGCACCCTGAAGGCAAGTTATCTGGCAGCTGGCCATATCGCCCGTGCTAAGAAATCTTTTAATATTGGTGAAGAGCTAGTTATCCCATGTGCAGTTGACATGTGCCGCGAGGTACTAGTTGAAAGTGCTGCTAGCAAAATAAAAGAAATCCCACTCTCCAACGACACTGTCTCCAGACGGATTATAGACATGAGCGATGATATTGAAACGCAACTTTTCAAACGAGTGCGTGCAAGTCCCTTGTTTGCCATTCAAATCGACAAATCAACAGATATTTCAAAGATGGCATTATTGCTTGCATTTGTACGCTACAACTGGGAAGGTGCAACACATGAGGATCTACTGATGTGTAATGAGCTCTCGACACGGACGACAGCAGATGAGTGTTTCAATTGCCTTGATGGCTATTTCACAAAGAATGGCCTGGATTGGAATAAGTGCGTAGGCATTTGCACGGATGGCGCGGCCGCAATGACTGGCAAACATAGTGGTGTTGTGAGAAAAAATTTTGGACAGAGCACCCGAGGCGACTTGGGTTCACTGCTTTTTACACCGTGAAAGCCTTGCAGCCAAAGAAATGTCAGTGCCCTTAAATGAGGTGATGGATATTGCTGTCAAAACAATTAATTTTGTGAAGAACAGTGCTCTCAGTTCTCGCTTGTTTCACTTTTGTGCGACCAGATGGAATCAGACCACCGCCAGTTGTTATATCATAGTGAAATTAGGTGGCTTTCGCGAGGAAAAGCTCTTAATCGTCTTTTCGAAATGCGCAAGCAGGTGCACACATCGCTTGTGTGGGCAGTCAACCTACAGACTCCCAGAACCTTCTGCCCCGTTTCCTTATAAACCCAGAAACCCACCAAATGGTGGTGTCTGTCATTATAATTAGATTTTAGACCCTTATTGAGGGGTTCACCAATGTGAGATCAGAATTTGCAACCAAATGGCTTCTTGGTACCTGTGGCAGAGAATTCTTATTTACATGCAGGAGGTGTTTTGAATGGAGGATTAGGGGGGAGGGCACACCTTTAAGGAGTACACCACATTTCTCATATTTTAGAACTTCTTTTAGCTTTTCATTATGACTGGGAGAGTGAGACCATTTTACCAGGCGCACTGAGACACTTTAAATGAGACCAAACATATATAGTTGCATATGCGAGATTCAGTTCAAGTGTTAATTCCCAAGAGAGCCTTTTGCTTCATCGAGGGGGCGCTCAGACGAACTGGCACCAGCCTTACAGGCCCAAACAGAGACAGAACCCTCATCCAACCTGATCCAAAATGACCAATACCAACGGCTCCTAACGCTTGTGACCCTAACCTGATCTTTGATGCTGTTACAACTTTTAGGGGAGAAACTCACATTATGAAATAAATGTTTTTCTCTAGTTCACTTTTACCACAAATATTGCCACCCAATTATTGCAATATAATTTTGCCAAGATAACAGCTATGAGTCTTATCTTATAATGCCTGATGAGTTTGAAGAACACCTGACAAGAGATCAGAGATCATTCCTCATACAGAATCTCTCCAGATCCTTCAGATTCCCAGATCCATGTTTGTGCTTCTTCTCTTCAGTTCAGCCCACTCATTATCTGTAGGGTTCAGGTCAGGGAACTAGGACGGTCATGGAAGGAGCTTCATTTTGTGCTCAGTGACACATTTTTGTGTTGATTTTTGTTATGGATCGTTGTCCTGATGGAAGATCCAACTATGGCCCGTTGTAAGATTTCTAGCAGAAGCCGTCAGGTTTTATTTTTTTATCTGTTGGTATTTACTAGAATCCATGATACCATGTATCTGAACAAGATGTCCAGGACCTCCAGCAAAAAAAAAATAGGCCCACGACATTAAAGATCTACAGTAGTTGTATATTTAACCGAGGGCAAGGGGTACTTTTTATCCCTGTTTGCACTAAACCCTAAAAAAGCTCTTTTTTTAGTATCATGAACCATGTCCCTTTTAAAGTTCCAGATATTTTACTAATAAGAATTTCTATTTCATAATGTAAGTTTCCCCCCACTTTCAACTGTTTTACTTCAATGAAAGGTTAGAATTTTGTAAAAAAAAAAAAAAATTATGAAAGATCAAAAGAATGAACAATGCAGATTTATTTTCACAGCCACCTTTGCTCATATTTACCAAGGGTGCCGATATTAGTGGAGGGCACTGTACAGTGTATATATATATATATATATATACAGTATATACATAAAATACTATGAAAAGACTTTATGTGCCTCTGTGCAGCTTTGTCTGGCGTAGTTCTCCGAGCGGAAGTGTGACGCAACATCTAATCAGTAATTTGTGGCCCAACGCCCCGGATAATATAGATGCTGCTTACGAGGATCCAGTGGAAAAAATACTTTTCCTATTCAAAGGTATTTTCTCAATCAATCTGGGAATGCTGAAACCACAGTCACACTTACATTCTCTGTAAAATCATGTCTGATGAAGGCCTTGACAATGGCCGAAATATCACACGGTTTTAATCAATTAAGTTGGATTTCTTCAGGAGTGTTGCACTTTTTTCCCAGAGCAAACAAACTTATGGCCTGTATTTATTTATAGGTAAACAAGTCTGGGCTTTTACAGTTTTTCTCGATTGCTTAAACACATTTCTTGAAACTATGCCTCGTATTCTCAGAACAGTAAACACAAATCCATAACGTCTCACCCAATTTCCCAAACATCCTATTTTCAGGTCAAAATGAAGCTCTATGCTCAAAACCATTCACTCTTGCTGTAAAAACAAACTTTGCCCTCAGACTGGACACACAAGCCATCAAAATCACACACACTACAACATAGTCTTACACACTGGTGTAATACATTCAAAACAACATTTTCGAAACTGGTAAGTAATGTTGCTTGTGGTTCCCCCCCTCACAAACCTTTTCACATGATGAACACCAAAGTCATCATGTGAAAGTCAAGACTATAAAGGAGAAAGGATGCTCTCCCTTCACTGTCACACTCTGCAGACACTCTGTGTGACTGTACGACTGGTGGCCTTTTCTTGCAAGAAAATAAACCTCATCAAAGACAATTGGAAATGTTTGACTCTTATTCAGTGACAGAAATGTGTTTGCCAGCACACCTCCCTGAAGCTTCTGATGATGGAGGCGACGGTGAAGCGACTCAAATTTGGCTGAACACGTTGCCCAGCCTCCCTCATAGTCATGGACAAGGACATGGTCAACTAAAGTGGCTTGAATTTCATCCGAGACTACTTGTCTTCTTGCCCTTAGCCTTCCTCCACCTATCGACCTTCCTCGACCTATTTCTTCATGTCTTTCTGGATCCATTGTTCCAAAACTCAATAAACTGATTCGGGCCCTTTTATCTATCTATTGAAGGATCTGATTGATGTGTGTTAAATTTTGACTCTTAGTGTTTTCACCTGGGCAATTGTGTGCTAACTGAGCTGAAGCTGTGCTGACTTGAGTGAACAATATTGAATACAAGTGCTTTCTAAATGACCACATTGTCACGGTTCTCAGATCCACTGTCTCACCCTAGTCTCATGTGTTCGTGTTGGGTGGGTGTGTCTGGTTACGTTCCTCGTTTCATGTGGGCGTTCGCTGTGTGTCATTATCAGCCTCTATTTAATGCCCTGTCTTTCGTCTCATGTTTGTCAGATCGTTGGTTGATGTTGCCTGTCCCGCGTGCTTGTTCCCTGTTTCCTCGTGTGTCTTCGTCACTGGATCCTGGACCTCATCGCCGTCAATTCACCTGCACACCACTTCGCCCGTCTCAGTCCCTGCGTCACCTCTCCTGCTGTCTGCGTTCCGTCCGCCTGCCTGAGTGAGAGAGAGAGAGAGAGAGAGGACCTCCGACGGCGTTCGTCTGTTGCAGTGTGATTTCTTCTGAGTAATTCTGACGAATTAAAAACCTTTTACTTGCTTTTGCTTCCGTCCTGATTTGCATAACACACATGGTGTAGGCAATGAGAAATGAAGGGATTTGTGTTTCACGAGTTCACACTCACAAATAAGTCAGATGAAATAAATGGTATGCATATTTGGCGTGCTGTCCGAGGAGAGGGCTCCAGGCTCGGTATTCGGCCCGAACCCAGAGTACTCCCCCCGTATTGCTGGTTTAGGAAGTAACCAGGCGAGTGTGAGGAGACGGGGTGGTGGAGGGATGCTGAAAAACTGTCGAGGAACGTTGGTGAGTCGAATGAGTATTTATATAGGTCTGCACTCCTGCTGATTGGATAGAAATGTTGATTACTGATTGTTGACAGCTGGTTGGAATGATGTGATAATTGGATCAATTATTTGAACGTTTGAACTTTGTTTATAAAACATCATTTATAGTTTAGTGAAATGGGTGTGCTTTTTGATAAATGTCATTATGGTTTTGAAATTTTAGTTCAAAAGCCTGGTTATAGTGTTTAAGCAATCGAGAAAAACTGTAAAAGCAACATTGTTGAGCCGGGCTATCCCAAGCCTCTCAGCAGCTTTGGTCTGCCTCCATCTGTTACAAAAGTTAGTGCTGCCGTCCACGACAAAATCTCAGGAAAAACACTGCTCTTCTTTGACATATATTACTATAGGTGGGTCAAGTCCCGTATCATAAACAAAAGCCCTTCAAACTTGCTCCGAAAAGACATATGTATAATTTCCCTTTTTTTGTAGCTATAATGAGATGATGAAGAAGATGGACAAAGGAAATCCCAAACGACTGGCAGATGGATTTCCAGCTGTGACTGGAGAGGTTACAGCAGCCCATCTGATCGACGGTATGTGTTTCTAACTTCCTTTTCTACAGATCTGTAACCATACAAAAGACTCACTGACTTCTTTTCTTCCAGATAACATTTATCTCTTCCGTGGGACAAAGGTGTATGAGTTCAGCAACAGCAGCAGGACACTCCTCCGTGTGCTGAACAACAATAACTTCCTGCCTTGTTAGTCGAGTTGCCCCGAAACAAGAAAACAATGGAGCGTAACTATACTGTACTTAGCCTACTTAAATGCATTTGCATAGGAAACAGTTCAAATGAATGAATTGTTCATTGTATTTCTGCAATCTGCTGGTCAAAATTGTCTCTGGACTTCTATTTTACTCATGTTAACCTTTCAAAAGAGTGTGTATTCATATAATAATGTTTAAGGTTATTGATTATTTTCAAATAAACTAAAGTGACTAATTCAATTGAAGAGTATGTGAGCATGTTCATTTTGGAAGCAAGAATTGTTTTTGGCAGGGAAATACTTTTAACATTAACTCAGAGCCTTTCCGACTCAGATAATTGAGTAAAACGAATATATTATTTATATGATCAAACTTGGTAAAAACTGACAGATAAAACCAACTAAACACCCAACAATAAACACATCATTTTATAAAAGGCTAGATCAGCAAATCACAGCACTTTTTGCGATTGCTAAAGTGTATGAGCTTCTGAGAAATGGATGACTACGTTTATTTTCACTAGTCACTACCATTGTAAAATACGGGAAATGTGTCCAATAGTTAGGCAGGAATGTAAAACTACAATCAAAGCCTTTAAAAAAAAAAACAAAAAAAAAAACCTGCCTATAGATTTTAAACAATTGACTTGTCATGTTTATTAAAAAATTTACAAAAAAATAAATAAAAATTCTCTATCCTTTTTTGTGGAAACTCAAAAGAATAGCATTTATTTGAAACAGAAGTGTTTTGTATAAATATCTTTACTGTCACTTAAATCAATTTAATGCATCCTTGTAAAATAAAATATATATATTTTTTAAATTAGGTGTATAAAATGGCTGGTGAGTATGTATGCAGTATGTATATATATATACAATATATACATATAATCATATAATCATAATAAAAAAGATCAATTCTGAATATTACAATATAAACAAACAACACAAACTGCTAAACCAAAAATAAATTCAGCGGCAAAACACCAAAACCAACAAGATCAAGAAACTTCACAGCATAATCCGTTCCTGCCACACTGCATGCTGGGTACCTTCATAGTCCATGCACTGTAGAAATACAGTATGATCATTTTCAAATTCAAAGAGTGCGGTCAGATATTACTGTGAGAGTCATACAATTATTAACCTGGAATACTGTAATTTCACATTAAACATTTTAACAGTGTAATATACATTTACATATTGCACGAGTATGGACCACTTTCAGGATAGTTTGGTTCCTTTACCTGTATATCTTCAATAACACAAGCACACCTCACACAAAGATGCATATATAGACATACTGTACATGCAGCCTTGCTTAATAAACTGGGGATTTCCCTTTGACTTAATTTCTTCTAAAATTGTACAAATTACATTTAGTACAGACCAACACTTTAACCAAAACCCTAATGCTAAAAAAAAACTATGTGTTTTAGTTTTTTAGTTGTCTGCTTTTCAATCCTGAAGCACTAACCTGCACGCACACACAAACACAGTTGAGCTATTATTACCCTGGCAGCTATTATTGGATGACTGACGTCACAGCAGTGAATCAAAACCAAAGAGGAGGATGAATGAGGAACTTGGATCATGTCTGACATGTCCTTGTATGTCTACAGATTTCTTGCTGCTGTCATTCTGATAAAGGAACAAAGGTTGCATTATTTAGTGGGATGAGAATAAATATTAACTGCATGTTTCACTTCTGCATTTGAGTTTTTATTCCGAATGCTTGAAGTCATCAGACTTAGCAATAAAAATGTTAGCGGATGTGAGATTTTACTTTCAAATATTGTATATATATATACATATATAGGTGAAACTCGAAAAATTTTAATATTGTGAGTGAGATTTTTCTAGCATTTATTTGTTATAATTTAGATGATTATGGCTTACAGCTTACAAGCTGTAACCCCAAATTCAAAATTGTAATATTGTGCAGGTTTTCATAGCTGTAAGCCATAATCATCAAAATGATAACAAATAAAGGCCTGAAATATCTCACTTTGCATGTAATGAGTCTATATAATATATTAGTTTCACCTTTTAAGTTGAATTACTGGAAAAAAAACTTTTGCACGATATTCACATTTTTTTAGTTTTAGAGTCACACACACACACACACACACACACACACACACACACACACACACACACACACACGCACGCACGCACGCACGCACACAATGTAATCATGAAGTACAATACAATTTATTGTGAAATTATTGTGAATTTATCATTTGAGTATTTAACAAAGGCAATATGTATAATTTATGTAAAATATTATTCTTAAAAATATGTATACTTTTAATGAGACAAGAATTTAAATATGGTTAAAAATGTATTTGGTTGTCTGTAAATTAATTTACCATATATGATAAAACAAAACAAAAACAAAAACTACATGTACTTTTACTTTAGAATATTATATATAAAAAATAAGTGTATATTATTATATTATATTGTTCATTTATTATATATAATTTATCAAGGCAATGTATATACACTTTATACATTTTTGTGACTTAAAAAGATGAATGGTCATTCCCAATATTCCCTCCGTGAACCATTACATTTTATAACATTTCATTTATTAGAATTTATTTATGACATAAAAAAGTGTATGTAAATGTAAAATAAATTAATAGAATAATAACATAATGCTTCTAACATCACAATATTTTTTAACAGGAAAGTTCTTCCAGGAAATCTTCAAGTTTATTACTTTAAATGTAAGCAACAATGTTTACAGTATTGCCCTGTTTATAATAAATCAAAATGTTATGATACTCAAGAAGAAAGAGGTTGTATTAAAATAATCTTAAAATCTTGTAATTATTGTCAGTCTGTCAGTTTAATGAGTTACTCACAGTCACGGAAGTTTGTGGCTGATAATTTCCCCCGTTGCTCAACACCTCACAGTTTTAAGAGTATATAAGCCTCGATCAGACGCTTCCAGAGAAGATCAAGATCGTAAGAAGCAACTCACAACATGAGGATTCACCGCCAGCTGGGTTTTCTTGCAAGCCTGGTGCTTGTTATTCACGCAGGACCGATTACAGAGCCGGCTGACAAAGATGAAATCACTGCAGAGGTATGATTTTTTCTTCTTCTTCATATAGGCCTAATAATATTGTTTGTCATTATTACTCATAATTCCTCCTATAATTCCATGTTTTTTTCTCTTTAGCATTACCTGAAGAGTTTTTACAATCTAACAGATGTAAAAACTGTCTTCCAACGAAGTGCCAGTCCACTGACTGAGAAGATGAAAGAGATGCAAAGGTTTTTTGGAATCGAGGTCACTGGAAAGCTGGACAAAGAAACACTGGCGGTGATGAAAAAGCCCCGCTGTGGAGTTCCAGATGTTGCTGCGTACTCCACGTTTGGAGGCAGTCCCAAATGGCCGACCAACAGGCTCACATACAGGTGTGTATAATATCAGTTCTCTTGGTGTCACAGAAGAAAGAGAAGGAGAAACCGACTGTGGTCCTTTTCCTCAGGATTGAGAACTACACCCCTGACATGTTGAAAGCAGAGGTGGATGATTCCATCAAAAGAGCCCTGAAAGTGTGGGCAGACGTCACTCCTCTGACATTCACCCGTATCTACAGCGGCACAGCTGACATCATGATCTCCTTTGGAACAAAATGTAAGTTTGACTCCTTTTTACTTTTATGTCTATCTATATCAATCTATAGTCTATCTATCTATCTATGTATCTATCTATGTATCTATCTATGTATCTATCTATGTATCTATCTATGTATCTATCTATGTATCTATCTATGTATCTATCTATGTATCTATCTATGTATCTATCTATGTATCTATCTATCTATCTATCTATCTATCTATCTAACTTCAGTGTAAGTCATTTTAATAGATGATATTTAGTGCAGGCCAATTAGTCCAATTTAATTGTAAGCTTGCTTGGCGAACCGCTTTGGAGAATTTGATGTTTCCCCATTCAAAGAGAGTTAAGAGCTGTACTTGCGTGATTGAAAACATTGTTGCCAAGAGAAATGACTTGCCTTAGTGTAAAGCTCACTGCAAAGCCAATGGGTGGAACTTGACGTCCAACCCCCTCTCTGGATGTAAAGGGTGGAGTTTGAAGGTCAAGCCACCCCCGTAACCCTACCTATAACCCTATCCCTAAACCTAAATTAGGTCAAGTTCCACCTATTACATCGAGAGAGGGGGAGCTGGATGTCAGTTAGCTGTGCATTGAGCACCACTTGGAAGTGGGAGCGATAACGTAAAGGTACTAAAAACAGTTACGCCGCAAGCATGTGAAGTGCGACAAGCCACTTACCAATGGCGCCATTAAATTGCACTTGTAAAATCATTTATTGAACATATGTCTGTTTTAAATACTGCACACCAAATTGAAGAATCCCAATTCACTTGAATTTGGCAAATGGTTAAATAGCTTAAAATTCATGATTTAACCGCCATATATGCAGATAGATGCATCAGCAGGATTATTAATCGCATCAATATTTCTTTGAAGTATGTCCTATCTGAAGCCCTTTGATTTATAAGCATGTTTTATAAATAAAAATAGTCTATTAAAAATGAAGACCTGTCACGGATGAGGTAGGGTTGAAGGGAGGACTCAAGGATGCAGAGAAATATGAGCTTTATTAAAGTAAAGTAAAACAAAACAGAACAGAAACAACCCCGTGGGGGAAAACACTATAGACTAGACTTGGTTGGACACACATACGACAGGACTCATCAGACAGGCAGGGTAACAACAGCATGCGACGATGTGCGATAACGATCTGGCAAAGGACAGCAAACACAAGGGGAATAAATGGGACAGCAAACAAGGCAGGTAACGAGGGAGGACAGGTGGGGAAACTGAACCAATAATAAGATAACAAGATGGGCGGGGTCAGACATTAGATTAGCACATGGCAGCATAACGAGACAAGCCATGTGCTCACATCAAACATGAAAATAACACACAAGCACATGACATGAACATGCAACTAAAGAGACACTAGCGGAGTAAGTTGCAGCACAAGACAGAAAACACAAAACACATAAAGGGAGCAGAGAACAAGAGGAACAGGAGAGCACACTCAGACAAGGTACAGGTGAACACACTCAGCTAAACGAGAATCCAAACAAGGGAGCAGAGAACATGAGGAACAGGTGACAATACTCAGACAAACGAGGACACAACTAGACAAGGGGGTGTGGTACAGGGAAACAAGGAGGCAGGGACAGAGGAGCACATGGCCAACACAAACAAAAGCCGCGTTTCCACCGAAATTACCCGGAACAATTTGTCCCAGGAACTTTTTTCCCAGGAACTTTTTTTGCCCCAGACCGGTTGCTTTCTGCGTTTACACCGCGGTCTAAAGTACCGGGATTATAAACTGCGCGCGTCTGCTCCTCCCAGTCTGCGACGGACACATTAATCAGTTTTGAGCGCCACATTTATAATAAGTATGGAGGAGATTAAAATTGTGCTGCAGTTGTGTTTGTGATGTATTGCGGACATGAATGTGAGATGGCTGGGACGAACGCGCAGAAAATTTCCTGTTACACAAATACGTAACCTCGTCGTCGGTCCAGCTGTGTTTAAAAAAAAAAATTAAATTCCATATTTGCAGACGGACAACTCTCGCGCATGAAGCCACGAACCGCAATAGATTTTAAAAAATGCCGGTTAAAATAGAATGCTGCGTGGAGTCATCCAGTCAAAATGCGGCGTGAACACGACCAATCAGCATGTTCAGCGCACAAGTCCCACCCCCGAAAGTTCCTGAACTTTGAAAAAGTACTACCTCGCCAGCAGGGACTTTCTGAGGGGGAAATATTTACCCGGAACTTCATTTAGACCCTGGTTCCTGCGGTGTAAACACACCGAGTACCACCCCAAAGTTCCTAGTTCCTGGGGAAAGTTCCCGCAGTGGAAACGCGGCTAAAGACAAAACCACATGTTTAAGCACAACACAAACATAGATGCATGAAACAAAGACAAAGCTGCCAGGGCAGAACCCTGACAAGACCTAAATTTTTTTTTAAACATAATGTAAAATATCTTTCAGATCATGGCGATCCTTTCCCATTTGATGGACCACAAGGCATTTTGGCTCATGCTTTCGCTCCCTCTCCTGGAATTGGTGGAGATGCACATTTCGATGATGATGAGGTTTTCAGCTTCCGCTCATCAAGAGGTAAGTTTTGATAGTTTTTAGATTTTTTTTTTCTTTGATTTTAGTGATTGAAAAAGTGCAATGACTTCATTACTGTGGATTGTTACCTTGGCACCCCTTGTTTAAATGTGTTTTTAACTTGTACCTAATCTGTTCTACTTCATTTCTCTGCAGGTTATGTCCTGTTCTTGGTGGCTGCCCATGAGTTTGGTCACTCTTTGGGTCTTTCTCATTCCAACGTTCCTGGCGCTCTGATGTTTCCCACATACAGCTTCAGGGATCCGGGTCGTTTCTCTCTGCCCTCTGATGACATCAGAGGGATTCAGTCGCTCTATGGTAATATGATCTTCAAATCTATAATGTTTGTGTCAAACATATTCAGTCATTTGTTTACCATGTGGTATTTCCTTCAGGCCCAAACAGAGACAGAACCCTCATCCAATCTGAATTACCAACGGCTCCTAATGCTTGTGACCCTAACCTGATCTTTGATGCTGTTACAACTTTTAAGGGAGAAACAATGTTCTTCAAGGACAGGTAATACATAAAAACAAATAAAATATTGGGGATTTTTATGTAGACCTACATTGTTTAAATGAAATGACTTCATGTGTCTTCCTACAGCTTTTTCTGGCGTAGTTCTCGAGGCAGAGGTGTGGCGCAACTGATCAAGACTTTCTGGCCCAACTCTCCGGACAATATAGATGCTGCGTACGAAAATCCAGTGCCAGGAAAAGTTATCTTTTTCAAAGGTATTTTCTTAAACAATGGGAATGCTTAAACCACAATCACACTTACAATCTCTGTATCCATGCTCAGAAAACATCTTAGCATAGCTGGTCTTTGTTTACAGGTAGACAAGCCTGGGCTTTTAATGGAAACAACGTTGAGCCGGGCTATCCCAAGTTTCTCAGCCGCTTTGGTCTGCCTTTATCCGTAAGAAAAGTTAATGCTGCCGTCCACGACAAAAAACTCAGGAAAAACGCTTATCTTCGTTGACAAGATGTACTACAGGTTGGTCAAGTGCCAAATCATTAACAAAAACCTGTGGATTTTGCTCTGAAAAAAAAAAACTGTTGGAAAATGTCTCTTTTTTGGGGTAGCTTTGATGAGAGGGCGAAGAAGATGGACACAGGGTATCCCAAACGACTGGCAGATGGATTTCCAGGGATGACCGGAGAGGTTACAGCAGCCCATCTGTCCAAAGGTAGGTGTTTTTAACCAATTTTCTACAAGCATTAAAGTACAATGATTAGACATTATAATAATGATTTTTTCTTCCAGGTTACATTTATCTCTACAGCGGGACAAAGATGTATATGTTCAGCTCCAACAGTAAGAGGCTTCTCCGTGTGCTGAAGAGCAATTACTTCCTGCCCTGTTTGTCAAGATTTAATCAAAAATGAAATGCAGCAGGTTATTTTTACCAACTTGGATATTTAAGTAATTTCAACTTAAATCACATTAACTGACTTAAAAAGTTAGTTGAATCTTGTATTACTTTTGATGAGTTAAAGCAATGTAAAAACATATGTTGTCATAACTTATTGATCATAGTTTATTTAACGTTGTATAGCTCTTTTTATAAAGAAATGCATGTGCACAATTCATTGTTCATTGAATCTGTCTGTTGTTCAAATTTGTTGTGGTACTCTAATATAGCTGTTAACTAATTTTAAAATAATGTATATTTACAGAATCTGTTTAATGTTATTTTCAAATAAACTAAAGTGCCTAATTCAACTCAAGAAGAGTATGTGAGCAGAAGCAAGAATAGTTTTTGCCAGGTTAAATACTTTTGTATTTACAGTTTTTCTCGATTGCTTAAACACATTTCTTGAAACTATGCCTCGTATTCTCAGAACAGTAAACACAAATCCATAACGTCTCACCCAATTCCCCAAACATCCTATTTTTAGGTCAAAATGAAGCTCTACACTCAAAACCATTCACTCTTGCTGAAAAAACAAACTTTGTCCTCAGACTGGACACGCAAGCCATCAAAATCAAACACACTACAACATAGTCTTACACACTGGTGTAATAAATTCAAAACAACATTTCCAAAACTGGTAAGTTATGTTGCTTGTGGTTCCCCCCCTCACAAACTTTTCACATGATGAACACAAAAGACACAACCAATGGATACATTGGCATATTTTTATTCATTCATGTACTCTTGTAAAAGTACTTTTTTTTTTTTACAAGTCTAAGAATGTTCCACGTATGGTTGAAAAACCATCATTGGCCTAGAAAGATAACAACAGTCTGGGAGTCAAGACTATAAAGGAGCTCTCCCTTCACTGTCACACTCTGCAGCCACTCTGTGTGACTGTACGACTGCTGGCGTTCTCTTTCTGGTTATAGTGTTTAAGCAATCGAGAAAAACTGTAATATGTTAAAGACACTCAGAGCCGACTTACTGAGCAAACGCAGATTGTAAATCCAATATCAGTGATCGGCTACTGGAATATCAAACCATCTTAACTCTCAATAATAAATAAAACTCTAAAGCTTTAGAAAAGGTCAGACTTTTAGTCAAAGCATGTTGATGCTTGTTGAAGTTGATATTATATAGGCATTTCTGAGTATAGAGCTATGAGGGATAGATTAGTCTTGTCATCGCTGTGTTTTAGTTGAATAAAAACAAGTAGAACTGTTAAAGGATCGCTGGGACATATATGGACAAACTTCCTGTGGTTACATTTTAGGGCATGAGTGAGGGTGTTTTGGATACCTCTGTTAAACAGCCTCAGGGTTGTGTTTTTGCATTTGCGTCTTTCATTCATGTCAGGATTTAGCAAACTCGTATGATGTGCCCTGAAGGGAATTCCAGTGGTTATGTAAAACGTCAATCAAAGCCTAGAAAAACACACAAAGCCTTCTGTCCAGTCTATCATTGTCTATAGACTATAAACATTTAATGCTTAAATGTTTACAGGCCACAAGCTCTGCCCACTTTACCTGAAAATAAATTTGTCTGGAGTGCATGATCTAAAAATAATTATTGGTATACCTTGCAAATAACACATTTATGAACTGTATTCAAATTGAAATATTATAGCTGGACCTTTAAGTTAACAAAAGTAATAAAGAAAAGAATATATATGACTAGTAAATATGTATATTACTAACATGGATCAAAGTGCGTGGGATAGAAATACTATAGCAGGACACAACTCTTGAGATGAATTTGGTCAAATGTATTCATTCACTTGATCATTAAAGGCTGTGAGATGTTTCTTGGTGACATTATATAATATAATAATTTAAAATGCATTTATAAAAGGGCATTCCTTCTTGGGAAAATCCAAAATTCCATTTATTTGTCCCTGAACCTTCTGAGAACCCCCCTCAGCCTCTCAAGCCATTTTCCACCCTCACCCCCGTTGTTATGACTGCTGATTGTTAGAGATAAACACCCAGAAAGCCATTTTAAAAAACTATTTAGACTTTTAGAATTTGTAGTAAAAAACCATCCACCTATTTTATGCGCATTTTGGGATATCACATAAAAACTCGGATGGAAACGCCAAGACGTGCATACATTCTAAAAATGCGCATAAAATAAATGTATGTGCTTACTTAAGGCGGATAAAAAAAATTATCGATAAGAAGAAGTGAACATATGAATGGAAACTCATTTACTGAACAAATCCCTCGATGCACAACACAACTCGTATAGCTTGAGCACAACCTTGAGCAATACGGAAAGGCACTATATAAATAAAACTTCTTCTTCTTCAAATGTTGGTTTGATCATTCTGAAATGCCTGAGCCAAAGTCTGTCTGATTAGGTAATACTGTCCCTCCCAACTGTCTCCCATGATTGCATTCCTAAACACCAGATGAAAGATGACAGCGTTCATTGCGTTTCATCTGATATCTGATGCAAGTCATTTATGATGTAGAAAAACCACTTCCATTTTTATATTTTTAATTAATATAAGGAAGTGACTATATTGTTCTCTTTAACATGTGATGGAAATCATTCTGGTGAGCTTACTTTTTAACTTTGTGTGTGTGTGTGTGTGTGGGGGGGGGGGATTTTGAACACATTTCAACCATCTCGCCTTTTTTTTAAAAAGCAGTAACTTCATTCCATCATTGTAAGTCATAGTGTTTTACTGCTTGCAATGTTGAAAAGAAAATCTGTTAGTGAAGATTGAAAAAAAAAATAGATAAAAGTTATAACATAATATTAATCACCTTTCCACTCAGAAGCAAAAATGCCAGTCGGAAATTGGAAATGCGTCCCGTCTAACCAGAGACTCGGATAAAACAAATTCCCTCCGGGGATGAAAATGACCAGAAGGAGGATATCAAAAGCAGAGACAGTGAATACAAAACCCACAATCTTCCTAAAGCGGCCCTTTCAGTTGAGTCATAAGTGAAGTCACAAAGTCATCTACGTCAATACAGACTTTTGTCTGACATGTTCAGACAGGAGCTTAAAACCCCCTGAAACTATGAGAGTTTCCTCCCACCCCTGCGAATACCACTGCTGATTGGAAATGATAAAACACGGGACATGCCCCTTTTTAGACGATCTAGACTTGTAAAAGACACAAACAGAGACTCTGGAGGACACTTTTCTTTCCCTGTAGAGGAAGAGGACTGCAGTATGGGGCGCTTGACAGCTCTTGTTCTGACACTTGTGGTGTATTTGTCTCTTTGTGATGGCGCACCTACGACTGCATCATCAGGAGACCATCAAATAGCAGAGGTCGGTATATGCCTTATGTACTCTTATGTTTCTTATCTAATCTATACATTAATGTTATAAAACGTTCCTTCCTCGTTCTCCCCAGGCTTATCTGTCACAGTTCTACAGGGACAATAATGCAACTAATTCCCGAGGCAGAACGATGTTCCTCCCAGATCTGGAAAAGGAATTGAAGGTCATGCAGGCGTTTTTTGGACTGGAGGTCACGGGCAAGCTGGACTCAAACACTCTTGAGACGATGAAGCTGCCACGCTGTGGAGTCACTGACGTGGCCAAATTCAGCCACTTCCAGGGGAGACCCAGTTGGAAGCAGAACGTTGTAACATACAGGTTGGTTTAGCAGAGCAACATCGAGGTCATGCTTGATTCCTAGGGAAAGCAAAAAGTTATAAAAATATGTTCCTTGCTATGTAAGTCACTTTGGATAAAACAATCTGCCAAATGCATAAATGTGAAATGTTTAGCTCCTTAATGAAATGACAAATGAGACAAGTTTGTTCCTAGAAATTCAACCAATCAGATTAGACCTTGCCAGATATAGAAATGCTTTCCAGTTTTCTGTGCAAAATGCATGAGACTGTCAATGAAGGGACTTCAAAAAAAAGAAGAAGGAAAACTGTTTGTAGTTCTTCTCTATTGTGACGTATACCAGAGTGAAACTGCTTCTTGAACAAGAAAAAATGTTAGGCGGGTTTGGATGGTTGCGGTTTGCTATTGGTCGATCTCATGCGTGTCAGAATCCACTTTTGCTAGTTTGACGACGGGAAAAATGGTCGGCGCACCGCATGGTCTAAAAGGGTTGTCCCTATTCTCTTAATGAGTAATGGGTGCGTTTTGGCCGTAACGTGCAATAAACCAATCAGAGTCTCATCTCCCATTCCCTTTAAAAGCCAGTTGCGCTCGCCCATGGCAGATTCACTGTTCACATGGAGGAATTTGCAAGTGGAAAGACGGAACGCGTCTCCATCTACGGGACAAACCGGATTCCACCATATCTTTATATACTCTTTTACATTGTAATCCCTTTATTTTTTAAATATTTTGCATGTTTGTGTGCTGCTGCGTGTCCCTGTGTGTGTAATAAGCAGAGTGTACGCACGTTGTGGATCCGCCTATAGGCTCATAACACTAATGCACCCTTTAAATAACAAACAAAAATACTGCGCCATTGACTTTAGACCAGGTTTTTGTTGGTCAATGGCGCAGTCTATTTCAGTTGCCTCAAAATATCAACGCGCCAACAATGCGCCTGAACACACCTCGTTTTCAGACCTGCACGCCCATTGGCGACCAAATGGGTGCAAATGCATTTGCTATGTAAACAATGTGGCGCAGGACTTGAAAATGATAACTACGTCGGGCTGAAACTAGCAAAACACACTTGCGTCGCGCCTGCCGCTGCATTGTGCCGAGTGCAGGGCCCGAGATGTCGCTGCAAGAAGGAGAGGAAGTTATTTTGATTAAACACTAAGAGTGCGCATGGAAATGATAATATGCATAGATAAATCATTTATAATAAACACTGCAATATTCCATAAAAATATGAACTGTCAATTGGTGTCATGGTGACTTTTAATGATTCTAAACATGATTTGCTTCTTTCTCTCTCAGAATTACTGAATATACATCACAGTTGAGCCAGAGAGATGTGGATGCCATTATTGCCAAAGCTTTCCAGCTCTACAGTGATGTTATTCCACTCGATTTCAAACAGATCTACAGTGGCACAGCTGATATCATGATTCTCTTCAAAGCTGGATGTAGGTTAACACATCCCTCATTTAAAAAATAAAATAATAAAAAAAGGCTATATATATATATATATATATTTTTTTTTTTTTTCTTTTTTTTTCTTCTTCCTTTTAGATCATGGAGATTTTTACCCATTTGATGGGCCTAATGGGGTTCTGGCTCATGCCAACTCACCCGGTCCAGAGCAGGGAGGAGACACACACTTTGATGATGATGAGACGTGGACCCTAAGTTCACGAGGTGAATGCACAAATCACATAGAATCACATGCTGATGTGTATGTAAATTATTCAAGTTTATTTTAAAAAATCATTAATTGTTTTAGATATAAACCTGCTTTTGGTGGCTGCTCATGAATTCGGGCATGCACTGGGACTAGATCACTCTAAAGACCCTTCAGCTCTCATGTATCCAACTTACCGATACGTCAACACGAATGGCTATACACTTCCCCGTGATGACCGACTTGGGGTCCAGGCCCTGTATGGTACTGTAAATGTTTTACTTATACTTATACTTATTATTATGGATTAAACAATCAATAAATATGTATTTTCCACCCATTTTCTATAATGTTCCAGGTGTTCGAACGTCAAAAGATAAACCTGAACCAAAACCAAAACCAAAACCAGAACCAAAACCCAATCCTGAACCAAGCCGACCAGAACCGTGCAAGCGTGACTTAGTATTTGATGCAGCAACCAGCATTCGTGGAGAACTGTACTTCTTTAAAGATGGGTAAGAATATAATTGTATCATTTTATTTGCACATATCATTTTTTTAATCACACAATTATAAACCTAATGTGGTTTTGGCAATGTCATTGGTGCAAGTTCATGTAAAAATGTAACTAAAAAACTAAAAGTTAAATTTAAAAACTATGTCATTTGTCATGCCTTCATGTCCATCAGGTATTACTGGAAAAAGGGCTACTACAGTGGACTTTCAATGCATGAAATCAAATCTGCCTGGCCATCCATTGAGTCTGTTGATGCTGCTTATGAGTTCAGTGGCAGAGACATTAGCTTCCTTTTCAATGGTAAAGTCTCATTTCCTAGAGTCTTTAAGTGGTGTATAAAAAGGCTTCAGTAAATGTAGTTGTGCGTGTGGTCTTTCACATTCAGGTCAGCAGTACTGGGGAGTAAAAGGCAGCACTACTTTGCCTGGATATCCCAAACCCATAACCAAATTTGGATTTCCCACATATGTGAAAAAGATTGATGCAGCTGTACACGTGAAATCAACCGGACACACTTTGTTCTTTGTTGGAAGCAAATACTGGAGGTGAGAAAACAATATAATATTGTGCTGATTATAATCGTTTTTTTTAAAAACATTAAAACTAACATAATTTTAACAATGGTTTAGCTTCAATGAAAGAACAGCTCAGATGGACAGAGGCTTTCCAAAAACTATTCGGCATCATTTTCCTGGTATTGGCTCACAGGTGGACGCTGCTTTTGAAAATTATGGTGAGCTTAAACACAAAAAAACTTTAACCATTCAATCATTCATTTTTTAATGCTGTTTCCTTTTGTATTTTTCCCGAAAATGATTTTTTCTTCTTCTAATTTTTAGGTTATCTGTATTTCTCAGAAGGTCCAAGGCAAACGGAGTATGATTTCTCCTCAAAACGAGTGAATCGTGTTCTGTTGAACTATGGATGGCTGAACTGCTACTAAACATTTAACTGAAAATGTAGACATTTTCTGTCTCAGTGATAATGTACCTAATTTTGTAAAGACAATGCCACAATGTATGAATGTATGATTTCTTTATTTTTTTTTATTTTTTACAAATAAATCACAAATATTACAAATATTATTCACAAAAACTTGCAACTCAGTTCTAACTCATCTTAAATTTATGCCCTACATTTATGATTAACTAACTGTATTTTTGTATGTACATTTATGCCCTAAATTTATGATTAACTAACTGTATTTTTGTATGTACATTTCTGAAATGCATTTTCTGTAAAGCTGCTTTGAAACAATATGTATTGTGAAAAGCGCTATACAAATAAATTTGAATTGAATTGAATTGAATCTTCTAATATAATAAATAAAAATATATAAGAAAAAGTGGATGCATTTTTTCCTGCAAACTGAACAAGCCATTTATTTAAATCTTATCAACCTGTTTAAAAATACATTAAAACTTAATTTAAAAAAATACTCTTTTATAATGAATATATTTCAGTTTCTGAATTTAAGACACTTGAGTGTAAAGTAAAACATGTCTAGATGGTGTAACTGTAGATGATAAAAAATAGGCACACATATCTTTTTTAAATAGTGGCATATAGCCTACATGGTTTGGTATATGCTTAATCTTCTATTATTACTATTTCTTAACACAATGAATAATAGTATATACAAACAAACAAAGAAAACAAATAAATAAATGAAACAGTGAAGCAATTACATTGGTTTACATCTGATCTTTTAAAAACCTTAAAAAAGACACATTTTGTTAAATCCAAGAACACTTTAACTATTCCATGATAATGGTATAAAAGTCTTTTTTTTTAAAGTATGAAACCAATTTAGAGACATATATTACATTTATTAGAACCCTGTACAAGAGAGTGTTTTGAAAAAGATTTTACCTTTGCTCTACTTTCAAGTTTTTCAACAACTATGTCATAGAAACTACTAGAAACTACACTACCCATAATGCTTCGGGCCGTCGCCATGTGATGCAGAAACACCTCTTACTGTGATTGGCTGCTCTCTGCAAACGTTCACTCCATTCGGAGGTTTGAAGGTGAAATTTGCTCTTCTGTGTATGCAGTTTTTCATCGCAACTATGGCATCCAGTGCCCTTTACAGCACACGCACACACCTGTGCAGACATCTGGTGAGTTTGAACTAAATAGATAGTTATTGATAGCCGAACTTTTGCGACTCAAGGCACATGCAGCAGTTTGACTGCAGGCCTGTTTCATTGTTTACCTTTTAAACTATTGCGCATCACTTCATAAACTGTAGGTCGTCTTTGTTGATATAAATGCTATAACCAGATACTATTTCACCGGACACCCATTTTATGAATATGTCTTAGCAGGCACATAAATATCTAAGCAGGACCTACAGCACACGACCATCTCTAAATGTGAGTAACGTTAAACTGTTATGCGATTGTATCACCTCATGGAGCCAGAACTGTTTCTGTCAGGTGTGCATTCAGTAAATATGATCTTCTTTTCTCATTTGTCTCTGGACAGAAAGTTGTCATCGTCAGTGCTGTCAGGACCCCAATGGGGTCTTTCAAAGGAAGCCTTTCCACAGTACCTGCCACCAAACTCGGTTCCATTGCTATTAAAGGAGCCATTGAGAAAGCAGGTAGAGATCTGGGACCAATTGCATTATAAATATAGCCATTATGTGAAATGTAGGGTAGGCAATTTGTTTTATAAACACTTTTTTGTTAAACTGGTTGAAACTCTCTTCACATCCTGATAGCAATCAATAATAAAAGTGGTCTAAATATCATAACATGTACATATAATATCTTCCGTGGAAGCCGCAGGACCAAAAATGTTTGTCCACATTGCATTCGGTCCGAATGCAATGATACGATGTCCTACCTGTCTTTCAACACATGTATTTCCATACCTCCGCGCACCTTGCTCGCACAGACATCACATCAACACTTTATAGACACTGTCACTGAGTGCTGTAAACAAACAGCAGTCGTCTTTTACAGGTCCTCCTAAACCAAAGCAACGAGCTTATGCTGTGTTCAACCGTAATTATGAGAACGCTACCCATGACGTTATACTCGGAGCTGTTCATGTTCTCAGACTTGCATTTATGCATCAGTCTTACTTTTCAAATTTCTGTATCAAATTAGACCAGTCTACAATTTTATATAACTGACTTAAAAAAAATGATGAAGTCTTAAATAAAATTTGATGATTAACTTGTAAGACTAGTCTTAGCAGTTAATGCAACCAGCCCCTGATAATCTTAGCATAAATACACATTTTATTTTATTATTAAATATCATTTTATGAGATTATATTATATTATTATTATAAAATAAATAAATAATTATGTTTGGGTTCAGAGCAAATAAAAGAATACTTGTATTTTGCAAGGATGCATTAAATGGATCAAAAATGCCCGTAAAGACATGTATAATGCTATAAAAGATTTCTACTTCAAATAAATTTTGTTCTTTTTAACTTTCTATTGATCAAAGAATCCCGAAAAAATTTATTAGTTTCCACAAAAATATTAAGCAGCACAGATGTATTCAAAATTTATAATGATAATAAATAATGATTTCTGAAGGATCGTGTGGCACTGAAAACTGGATAATTATTATGCTGAATATTCGGCTTTCCATCACAGGAATAAATTACTTTTTAAAATACACTAAAATAGAAAACAGTTATTTGAAATTATAATAATATTTCACAATATTACCGTTTTACTATATTTTTGATCAAATAAATGCTGCCTTGGTAAACGCATAAGACTTCTTTCAATATCATACTGGCCATACTTTTCAAACTTTTGCGTGTCATCTACAGGAATCCCTTTGGAGGAGGTGAAGGAAGTTTACATGGGCAATGTGTTGCAAGCAGGAGAAGGACAAGCGCCAACCAGACAAGCTGTTCTGGGTGCAGGTGAGGGATTTATAATACATATTTTTTTTGTGCTTTGCCTGGGATGAATTTCCAAATGCAACTTCTCAAAGAGAAGTTTTAGTGCTAGTGTTGGGTCTGCCAGGATTGTGTAATGTTTGTTTTCCTCATGCAGGTCTCCCTCTGTCCACTGAAGCAACTACCATCAATAAAGTGTGTGCCTCTGGGATGAAGTCCATCATGCTGGCCGCTCAAAGTCTCATGTGTGGCCATCAGGTAGTGTGGATGACCAGAGATTCAGAAAGTGCTGTGTGTGAAAGAGTGAGCCTTTAGCGTGCTAATAAAGCAAAATGAGTGAATCTACATGATCTTCCAGGATGTGATGGTTGCTGGTGGAATGGAAAGCATGTCTCAGGTTCCATACGTCATGGCCAGAGAAGCGCCCCCTTATGGTGGAGTGAAGATGGAGGATCTGATTGTTAAGGACGGTTTGACGGACGTCTACAACAAATTCCACATGGCACGTAAATTTTTTATAAACCAGTAAGACCGAGTGCATTGTATTTGCATGATAGCTTAGCCTGATAATAAGTACCGGTATTGAGTGAATGAAGTTGTGTGGAAACATTGGACATTTAACACTGGAGAGGCCATGATTGTGTACAACGCCACCATATTTCCCCATTTTTAGGGAAACTGTGCTGAAAACACAGCCAAGAACAGCAGCATCTCCAGGGAGGAGCAGGACGCATTTGCCATCAACTCCTACAGCCGCAGCAAAGCAGCATGGGAGTCTGGGATCATGGCCGTGGAAGTGGTTCCTGTGAGCATTCCTCAGAGAGGTTGGTTTCACTACTGTAGCTGTTCAATTCCTTATTATTTGCAAAAAATGGCCTAATATGAGCTAAAATACGTAGGGGTGTGATGATATGATTATCTCATGAGACAAGACGTTACACAATATTGGGTTTAAAGAATGAGACGAGATGATATTCTAACACCATTTTTAAGAAATCTTCAATGACGAGTCTTTTATTCGACTGAATTTCACAAAATGCAAAACAATGCAGGCGCATTTTGAAATGTTTAAATTATTATTTTGGTAATTGAGTAATCAGTCGATTAATTTGATGATTAATCGAGTAATCTGACAATTTTTGTGGTAATAAAAATAGACCTAAGTGAACAATAGCTTCTAAAATGACTTAATATATATATTAACAATGAGGCAATAATAATTGGTTCCGGGTTTTATTGCACAACTGTTAAAATACATGATGTAATATCCACAACATAAACAACTAGTAAATCATGTACATTATATTAACAAATGCCTGCAGAGGCCTCAGAAGACCCGGTAATTGTTGTTGTTGTTACACTTTACAGCATGATCAAATCCTTGTTTAATATTGGCCAAACAACTCGCACATTTTAAAACACATTGATGTATTGGCATAGGTTTTTAAATGATTTACGTTATAAATCTGGTGAAATGACACACATTGTGTTCCCAGATGAACGTTATAAGTAACCTAAACTCACAGCATATGCAGAGAGCGCTGAGCACGTTATTGAAGGTTTTGATCTCATGGCACCCCTAGAAATACACTAGCACAAAAAAAATAAAAAGATATATATATAATGTTGCATATATTAAAATGCACCATTATTGTGATTTTAAAATCTTCTCTCTCACTGCTCAGGAAAACCAGACATTGTTGTGAAGGAAGATGAAGAATATAAGAAGGTTGACTTCAGCAAAGTCCCCAAACTGAAAACTGTGTTCCAGAAAGAGAACGGTACAAGATCATCACTTCATTTGCCTTTCTGAAAAAGTCTGCATAATTCTACTAACATGCACTCTTAGTGTTCTTCACATCTTAAAAGTATATTGAAAAAAAAAACCTGTACTTGCAGATTCCTGAAATAAAAGGCCACTTAAAGGACAATTCCGGTGAAAAATGAACCTAGAGGTAATTAACACATGGTTACAGAGTCGATCATTCTATGGGATGCGTTTTCATGATAATCGAATGTTGAAAGAGTTTTATCTCTAAAACCTGATTAGCTTATAACGCATAGAATAGGTAAAAGTAAATGGCTAGTTAATACCACTAACAAGGCTCAAAATAGCCTCACACATGGACCCTCATTATGCTACCGTGTTAGTGTGAGGCTATTTTGAGCCTTGTCAGTGGTATTATTGACTAGCGATTATAAGCTAATCAGAGATAAAACTCTTTACATTCGATTATCATGAAAACGCATCCCAGAGAATGATCGACTCGGTAACCATGTGTTAATTACCTCTAGGTTCATTTTTCACCGGAATTGTCCTTTAAGTGGCCTTAAAGATTGTAGATTTTTAAAAAGTGCATATTGTAAAATTAAGTTATTCTGTAAAGTACATTTTTAATCATTGTTTTAATAATCTCTTGTCATGCATCTGTTACTATTTTTAAACGTATGATTTGAGGATAATAAAGAATCGTTTTCAGTTCAAAAGACGAGCAGACCTTTGTTTTTGCAGGCACAGTGACGGCAGCCAACGCTAGTACTCTGAATGATGGAGCGGCTGCTCTCGTGCTCATGACAGCAGATGCGGCAAAGAGGCTCAACGTCACACCGCTGGCAAAGATTGTTGGTGAGGCAATACACACCTGTTTAAGTCATTGTATGGTGTATTCTGTACATTTCAACAGATACTGCAATGATTGGAATGAGAAGGGTTTTTTTTTACCCCCAAATTTTGCTTGTTTTTATCACATGTTTTTGTCCCATTGTATTCATCACATAATCTAAAGCATTATACCTTATAAATGTCGCAACATAGAAGCAAGTACATTTTAAGTGTTCTTTAAAAAATTTAAATATATGTCAACATCTTGGTATTTTCTTTGAACATTTACATTTATGAATGTAAAATGTGCAAGGAATAGTAATAAATTAATTATAAACTTAATATGATAAGGGTCTAAGACACATTTTTGGCTAATACAAATGTTTGAGGATAGTTACAAATAATTAAAGCTAACTGAAGGGCAGTAATGTTTATTTGTTTAGCATTTTTAATAGGCTACATCTGCTTCTTGGGAAAAAAATGGCTTTTTACTGGGAAAACTATGCTGTTTGGACTCTGTGTTACTGTCCTGCTACTGAAAAATATAGTTGAGTTGTTTGCATTCCGACTACATAATAGTGAGTTACTCATATATGGCCAATTTTGTCGGATAATGCATGTTTGCTGGCTTTTCCTACACATCTGGACCACAATTTTATGTTAATTTGCAGCTTTTGCTGATGCTGCTGTCGCCCCCATCGACTTCCCTATCGCTCCAGCCTTTGCCTTCCCTAAGGTGAGCTAATATTCGTCTTAATTGCAAAGCTGAAGTGTTTTTGAAGTCATTCAGTGTAATAACATGTATGTCGTGCAGATCCTGAAGGCGACCGGTTTGAAGAAAGAAGACATTGCCATGTGGGAGATCAATGAAGCCTTCAGTGTTGTGGTGCTGGCCAACATCAAGATGTTAGACATCGACCCCAACAAAGTCAATATCCACGGAGGAGCAGTTTCCCTCGGACATCCAATTGGGTAAGCAACATCCTTCTCATGCATCACTGTTCACTACATTGACATACTGGAATTAGATTTGCGTGATAATTAATGTGACGGTTTTGCGATTTCTAGAATGTCAGGGGCGAGAATCGTAGGACACATGGTGCACAAT
The DNA here is from genome assembly GCA_033366665.1 of Phoxinus dragarum. Classification (NCBI taxonomy): domain Eukaryota; kingdom Metazoa; phylum Chordata; class Actinopteri; order Cypriniformes; family Leuciscidae; genus Phoxinus; species Phoxinus dragarum. The sequence goes on along the minus strand of JARPMJ010003258.1, from coordinate 67,266 downwards.
CTGAAATCGGGACAGTACGGACTGGCTGGAATCTGCAATGGAGGAGGCGGCGCTTCCTCCATTCTGATCCAGAAATATTAGGACTTGAGATTGCACTTAATATCATAGCAAAATTTGGACTTTTGACCAGATTATTCTTGCCTACATCCTTAATGTGAGTGTGCTCTCTTGTTCTCCCTTCAGAAAAGGTCATTCATGTTTGTTTTTTTAATTCAAATAGGGGGAAAACGTATCAATGCTCATACAATACGAACTTCCCAAATGGTAATATTTATTCTGTGCAGTCAATGTTGTAATGAAATTGTTTATAATTGTTAAAATCTGTTACTGCAATAAAATAGACTATTGATTGTTTTTGTTGATGCTGAGTGTGATGATTATACTCATAATAAGACATAATGCAGTTCCCCGAATGAACACTAGATGGAGACGTGCTTTGAGCTCTGCTGCTGATGAACCCTTTTCGGTTTTCACAGACTGTGATGAGCATTTCGGCAATAATTAACATTGTAAACTATGGAAGTTTACATATGATAACTTCTGTTTCTGAGAACCCTGGAAATGTGAAAAGGGTTCACTGAGGCAACCTGACTAGCAGTGACCTGAAAATAATTTATGCCACAAGTAAGTTGTAAATTGTACAGACAGTTATTACTTTGGGATTGTTGAAAGCTGCAGATTCTATAGGCATGAGTGGTATTATGGACAATGCATAAGGGACGGTTTTGATTTAAATGTTCACTTTCCACAATATTCTGGAAATGTACCCCCAGCCCCATCCATCCCCCAAAAAAAAAAACATCCACGTTAAAAATAATAAAGATGATGATGATAGTGATAATAATGCAACTAATAGCAGAACTCGTACACATTTTATTTTTTATTATATCATGATTGTTTAGCATCTTTCAATCCCATTTTAAATGATATTTTGTCTTTATTAAGTGCAATTGTTTTATGTCATAACGCAATGAAATGTCAATTTGTGTGGACATAATTTTTGGACAGGCTGTTCGTACAAAGAAATTATGAACATGCAAAAACAAGAAAGAAATATTATTAACTGATTATATTAGAGTCGATGTATGCCGTTTCCTGTGAGCTTTTTGTTTTTCTATGCATAAAATGTAACCTGTGGCTGTAGTCTACCCACTTTTTGCCTAATCATTTTGTCATATGAATACCCTAACCTCAAATTTAGTGTTTTGTTCTTCCCGCATATTTAAAAATATTAAATAATTTTTCTCATATTTTTATTGTTTACAAACTTGAAGGCTCATTAAACACAAATCCCCTCCAGACACCACTTTTGGCCACCACTGTATGTTTATTCACATACTTTATTTATTAATGTTCCTGTGTTATTTGATATTTTGTTAAATGTCTTGACAAATGGTCTGTCAGTTAGAAAACAAAATGAGATGTAAACTGTGTCGATCACATTAAACAGAAACTACGCCTGAAAATGTAAATAATTATTTACTCGCCCTCATGTCGTTCCAAACTTGTGACTTTTTTTCTTCTGCAGAACACAAAAGAAGAATACTTCAGTTGTATGGACCAAAACACTGAGACATTTCTTATGTTCCACAGAAGAAAGTCAGTCACGATGTTGAGTAAATGATGGGAGAATTTTCATTTTTGACAGGAGTATCCCTGTAAAGTTCTGACATTTTCTGTGAAATCTATATAGTTTTTGATACAATGCCTAATTGGCATATTTTATATGTGGCCTATTCACCTGTAGTACCGCGTCTGTGTCTTTAAATGGACCGGAAGCATTTTTACGCGAGTCACGTTTCAGACTATGATGCTATGTTGTAAAATGACCTCATGTTGCATTTTAACCCAGTCAAATAATGATTCAAGAAGAGCTTTGAAAATGTTTAATTACTTGCTGTTACTGGAAATGGAAAATTTGCAACGTATACATACTATATTCTGCAGAAATAGAGTAGTGTGTTAATACGTTGTTCTGAAGAGACATTTTTCAATCATATTACCTTTTTAGACACCAGTTACTGTTTAACAAATGTGTTAACTTTGTCCCTGCTATTCTCTGAGCTGAAACCAGGAATCCTGTGTTCTTCCAGAGAACCTGTTACCTGACAGAGCAGGTTCTTTTCTGGGCCCCTAAAAATGATCCACCGGCCGCAAAAAGCTCCACCTTGCGGAAGAACTTCTGGCTCCGCCTTCAGACGCCACACTTGTCACGTCACATAACTCTACATGTTAGTTTTACTAAGTACACAGAGACTGTTTATCAGCTTCTAATTATCAGTTTCTTCTATTTGTCATTGAAAAGTCATTGTGCTTCAGTCTAACTGATAGAGGATCGAGTCAAATATTAACCGGATGTTTTGTGATGTCAAAGTATCGGCCCATTGACTGAGTTACTGAATAACAGCAGGGACGCCCCTGTGTGATAGCTTAGTTTGGGAAATTGCATTTTGTATCGTAGCCAACAGATTATCTTTACAGCTTGTTTTTAATGTAGTGATTTCTCAATGTTTGAACCATCTATCTGGAAATTGAACAGGAAGTCTAGTTACGTCTTGTAACAGACTGAGCCTTCATCAAATAAGCCTTGTAATGATTTTAGAGCTTTATATTATTCAGGTGATTCCTGGAAAATGTACTGTACGAAATTTTTTCTTGTACTCCAGCTCATGGTTTTATGACGCTTACAGTTAGCTGCCATTATTAATATTTATTTCCTAACACCTAGCAGGTACAACCATCCCAACGTTTAAATTCTACTGACAAGTTACAACTTTGACCTGACAACATAAATTAGAAAGCTTTACCACCCATACTAGAATTTATCACATTTTATTGTATTTATCGTGGTAAAACTTGTAGAATTTATAATCCTAATATAGGCGATTTTAATATATTTAGATTACAACTGTTGCATGTTGGAGCTATAGAGTTTCTAAATGTGTAGGTTGCTATTTTTCATAATAAATGCTATAGATCAATAAAAAAAATGGGGAAAAAGTCAACGGGCCTAATGAGGAGCCACCAATGGTCTTACTAAAGCCTTATTGTAACAAATACAGCTAAACAATTACTAGAATGGCACATTTTCATAAGTGCAAGTACAAGTTAGAATCATGAGCATTAACGTATGGATCTTCTTGAATTATGGACCAAACAATACGTTTTCTGCACGTGTGAAATGTGTTCTGTTTTAATGATGTCTGATATTAGGAAAAAAACTTCAGATATTCCAAGACATGATGTCGTTAAGAGTCTGATGAACTGTTAAGGAGTGGGACATAAACAATTTCAATATAAAAAAATGTTAAGTAAAGTTAGTTTATATTCCCGGCACTTGGAAGTAGAAAATTCTCTCAAACCGATTAGGTTCCAGTTGCTTAAATAATATAAAATACATATCTCCTATGTGTAAAAAAGTCATTAGTAACTACTAGGCTATTGGCATGAATGAATTAGGATGGCAGAATTTACATGAAAAATGTGCACTTGCAAGCATCTTTTTGAATCTCTTATATTGCTATTATACCTCATGTTCAAAGCTGTGAACATGAAGTGAGCCAGAAGGAAGTGTCTTTAAATGGAAGAACGTTTTGCATATATTTTGCCTTATTTTAGTCTCACCTCATTTGGTTGGTAAACTTAGATGCGCAAAGCTGTGTCATCTAGATGTTCTGTATTGATAAGACATGTTACTGTATACTTGTTTAGTAGTAAGACATTGGAATCCTCTTAGTTATACACTTTTAGTTCAGGTCAGCAGGGGATATTTTGTATTTGCATACACCTGACTATTGAGAGTTTCAGGTTAACCAAGCAAAGGTGTGGCATTGGCTGCTCATTACACACACACACACACACAGCAGACGCAGAGTCTGCGAAAGCTCAAACACTATAGGAGAACCTTCTGTCAGGTAAGTTTTACTATATATAATTCTAATTCATAATATGTATCAGTCAGAGAGAATCTGTTGGACTCATTTCATACAGATCTAGCCTTTTCTGAGACTAATAATGTTTGTTTTGCTGTATGTTCAGTCAGCAGATTTTAGTTTGAGCTTGAAGTTCGAGAGTTTTTTGGATTGAGTTGAACAGTCCAAACAAAGCCAAAGGCTAAAGATGACACATAAGGATCCGGTAATGACATAATCCATTTTCTCTCTCTTAATTTCTATCTGAACATGTTTATCCTCTTCTTTCAGTCACCAATGTCATTTGTTTGTTGTCGATTTCATAAAGCAGGAGTTCTTTGTCAGAGATTCTGTCAGTCAACACATAAGTATTTTGTAAAGCATTAACTATCCTGACCAAAGACGAACTTAATGAATGATTAATCATGATGGTCCTTTAATCTTTTTTCTTTTAAAGGAAAGGAAGTTTGATTTAAATGCATGAAAAACACTCTAAAGATAATAGCATTGAAATGCATTAGCAAGACAATGGTTGATGGCCTGATTTAAGTGTCTGGTCATGTGAGGTTCTGTTCGGTCTATGGCAGCAATGTGCTGTTTTCATATGTGTTTCATTTTCATATAGGGAAATGTTTTTTTAATATATTTAGGGAACTAATTATTGTGCCTGAGTGAAACTGAAATCAAAATAGACTTTAACTTATTCAGTACTGTTATTGGACACTCTGTAAATGAACAATGTTAATTGCTAAATATTTAAAATAATAATACTAGGTTTTTTTTGTGTTGAGAACTATTAATGTCATTTAATTATTTTTATGGTATTTGAAATTCAGCAATTTATTAACACTGAATTTTATATTAACATTGAATGTAATATAGTTCCTGCCACCATTTTTCTTTCTTTCTTATATTATTATTAATGATAGTTGTTGTCATTATGGGAATTTATACTCAGCAATTAACATTGATTAAAAAAAATAATAATTCTGGTGAAAACTACAATATATAACGTTTTCATTGTCAAGTAGCCTGTACTGAACATGTGGACTAAATGAAATCTGAATTTTTCAATTTTTATTTTTACCAGTGTTGTAAGATAAAAGCAAGTAAAGCTTAATTCCTGTGTCTACTGCTTGTATAATGTTGAACTAACATGTTTATCAGATTAATTATTTGAATTACTATTAAGGCATGTTCAATACCTCAGTCTTTTTATTATCATTGAAAGTAAGTAGTGAGTAATGATTGATTCAAATAATGAACATTCATTTCCTGGAACAGTTTATACATTGTTATTGTTATTGCATGTAATTAATCAACATGGGCACTGTTGTGTCTTTTCGTTAACTTCTTTATACATGTTAAATATCCTTTTCACACTGAATTACATCACAATATGTAAGCAAAATAGTTTTTGAATGCTTTTTGAACCGGAGAAACTGACAAAACTCTAATTTCTTTCAGATCTACGGCAATGGTTCTCAGGTGAACCATGGTTTCCAACATGAGGAGCAGCGGCCCCCTCCATACGCATCTTCTTCTGGAATAAACCCAGCTTTACCTCAGTACCCTGGTCCCCAAAACCCACAGTTTCTATACCAGAACCCCTCTCCGCCATATCCTTCAGAGAGATACTCACCTGCTCAGAACCTGCACCAGTATGAGCCTCAAACAGCACCTGTTAGTACCTACCACACGACCACACCTGGACTCCAGCGTGGCGCTAAACTAGTTCACAGAGGTATTTAATGCTTTTTAATGCACTGAATGGCTTTTCTGAGGGAAATGTAACGTTATACCAATGCCACATATTGTTTACAATTCACGTCTTTCCATGCTTTAAACACTAATTGAGTGATTACGTGAGCAGGGCTCTCATGTTTTATCAAAAGTTTGGAGTGAGATCTGTTAGGGGAGGAGCCACCCAAATATTAACAGGGTGATACAGCAATTTGTCACGTCACAAGAGCACCAAAACCAGGCTCAGATTTTGTGGGATCATGCATTTGAGGGATCATGCTTTTTAGCCACTTGGCATCACAGACAGCCCACCTTTTCTGGAAGTTCCAGGGAGTCGCACGCATATTGATAGCGGCTCCCTGACACCCGCAAATTATTCACACTATCCCAGAAATCGTCCAAACAAAAGAGAAGCGGTATTAAAGGTGTAGTAAGCGATTTCTGAGAAATTGGACCGAGCGCCCAAACACACTAGCCAATCAGCAGTAATAAGGGGGTATAAGTCTGGTAAAAGGAATCCACTTGTTCATGAAACATCTAAATAAAGATTTTACACTTACTAGTAAAACCATAAATATTTATGTTCTTCAAAACAAAAATGCTTTTGTTTTTTGTTCTTTTGAACTGTTTTAATCCCTGCCACCACCAACAGATATAAAAGAACATAAGCTAATTAATCATACATTTATATTATTAATAATAGAGCTGTGGGATTAGTTTTGAAGCATTATAGAAAAATGCATCTTGAATTTGTGACAGTTTTGTAAAATAGGCAGGAAACTAAACAAAAGCATAAAGCAAGTAATTGATTCTTCTAAAATGGTATAGCAATGTTACTAATAACCCCTTTCAAAACCTGCCCCATTTGTTATAAAATCTGAAATTACAAAATGAATACAGCATTTGTTATTAGGATATTTTATTTTTTTACAATATTAAAAATGTTGAGGGAAAAAAATGCGTCTAGTTAACGGAACACCTCTGGCCCACAAGGAATATCACTTATTGTTTACATTTTGTTATAAAATTTCCAGAATTTGAAAGCTGAGACTTTGTTTCTTATCAAAATAACAAAACTTAATGCGATTTATTGAATGTGAGGCGCGCTACAAATAATGTTTAGTGAAGTTTTGTTCATGCATCACCCGAAAACAGCACAGACTAAAAAGATTGATTCATGGGATTTAATACCGGTAATCGATAGTGGAGTATCAAAATGAGAATCAAGAAATCTATATTTTTAAACTAGCCCTAATATTAAATGGATTTTAAGTTTTTTATGAACTTTGATTCTCTGACAGCTTCCAGGAGAAAAAAATGGCCATGGATCATTGGCACAGTCGCCACCCTACTGGTCATTGCTGGGGTCATAGTTGCGGTGCTTTGGTTTTATGGTAAGATCATTGGCTTTCACACAATACAAGCACCCGTTGTTTCTTGCTCTGATGTCCTCTGTCTGCACCGACAGGTGTGCTTGAGTGTTTGCAAGGGCGGCGGTGTAAAGCAGATAACAAATGCGTCAGCTATTCGCAGTGGTGTGATGGTAAGCTGGACTGTCCATCAGGAGGAGATGAAGCTCATTGTTGTAAGAATCCCTTGCATATGTTAAACCGTGACTTTCCTGATCCCAATCGACGATGCCCTCTTTAGTAAACCCAGCTATACTTCCTTCTCTGTTGTTGGTTTGCAGTTCGTCTGTATGGATCTAATTTCCTCCTTCAGATGTACTCAAATGTGAACCAAAAATGGGAGTATGTGTGTTCAGATGGATGGAATGACAACCTCGGAATTGAAGCATGTGAGGAGATCGGATACAAGAGGTAATGATAGTGTGATTCATCTCAGTGGAAGTATTACTATTAAAGGAGTATGACATTTTCCCCAGAGACATGAACACTTTTATTAAGCAACGACACATTGAAATGATTAAAAGTTACAGTAAAGAACTCGTCATGTTACATACGTTTTTTATTCTAAATGCTGTTCATTTGCACATTCATCGAAGGTTTCCATAAAGATATTAAGCAGCACAACTGTTTTCAACCTTGATGATAATAATAAATGTTTCTTTATCACTAAATCGGCATATTAGAATGATTTCTGAAGGATCATGTGACACTGACGACTGGAGTAATTATGCTGTGTCATCACAGGAATAAAAAGTGGGAAAACAGTTTTTAATTTTTTTTATTTATATTAATTCACAATATTACGTTTTTTTTTACTGTATTTTTGATCAAATAAATCCAGTTTTGGTGAGCACGAGATTCCTTTCAAACAATCTTACTGACTCCAAACGTCTTAACAGTAGTGTATCCATACAGTGACATGTTTACAAAATGGATTTTGAATGAATGAATATGTGCTGTGTGTTTGTAATATGTGCTGTGTGTTTGTTTGTGGTTCATCTTCAGGGACACGTATATGGGTTACGAGAAGATTTACTCTAGAGAATTACTGGACTACATGTTGGTGAAGACAGATTCTCTGAATACGTCCACTCAAAGTTTTCTCAGTAAAAGGTGTGTTTTAAGTTTGAATTAACATTATCAAAAGTAAATAAAGGCTGTGAAAATATATTGTTGATTGTTATTAATGCATTAACTAATGTTAATGAATGAGACTATTGTAAAGTGTTACTGAATTTTTTATACAGACTGTTTATAAAGTTATTTACATTGTTAGGTTTTACACTTTTGGTAATTTTATTACGGTTTACATTAATTATTGTTTAATAATGTTTTTTATCCCTTTATGTTTCTCTTATGATAATTCAGTTCAGACTGTCCATCTAACAAAGCCGTGGCACTCAAATGTATTGGTAAGATTTCCATCTCTTTATTTTTTATTTTTTGAGTTATTTTTTGTTGTTGTAATAAAATAAATATTTAGGGGTTTTATTAGTTTATTTTCTCTGCATGCTATTTAATCAAATTAAAATAAAATAAAATTCCTTGTAGGGAGCTTCAATGTAGATAGCTATTTTTGATGATTATTGGTTATTATTTTGATATTATATATGATTATTGGTAATTACTTTGGTTGGTTAGGTTAGTTTGACTGTGGCTAAATTAATTTCATTGAATAATTCATCCCAGTCATTATTATTATTATTGTTAGATTTAACTAAAACCTAAACTAAAACGATTAAAAAAAGTTTAATGTTACTTAAATTAAGCTGAAAAAAATAAGTATTAAATAAATGAAATATAGTAATAGAAAAAAATATAGTAATACATATTAGATATAATAACAATATAAGAAAAACGTAATTGAAATTTAGAAATACCTTGGCAGCTCACTGAAATAAATAAGTTTAAGTACTAAAATGACTATAAATAAAATAAAACTAATAAAAATGACAAAAGCACAAAAAAACATTACTATAAAATTAAAACGCAAACTGAAAATATAAAAGTAAAAGCTCATTCAAAATAGTAAAAAAATATTATACTGTAAGAGTTTATAAATTGTATGAAAATAAAACAGTCCAAATTACAAATTTGTCATTGTCTTTTTATCACTCTCATGTGAGAATTTCCATTTTTGGGTGAACTATACACGTAGCTATAGGTTTGTAGCTAGGAAAATGACATTTTGACATATACTGGTGCTGTTTTCTGAATCCCGTTGCAGACTGTGGACGGAGCAGCGTGAGCCGGATCGTGGGCGGGGTCACGGTGACGTCGAAGGGGGTGTGGCCATGGCAGGTCAGCCTGCAAGCTTCCGGAAGGCATTTGTGTGGCGGGTCTGTCATCACCCCGTACTGGATCGTCACTGCAGCTCACTGTGTTCAAGAGTAAGTGCTTTCATTTAGTCCATCTCATTCAGCAAGCTATGATGAACTCTCATAAATGACAAACTTGTGTAGGATTTCAAATGCGAGGGATTGGACCGTGTATGCTGGATTTCTGACTCTTAGTGAGATGAGGCACGTCGCCGGCAATTCTGTGGGCCGAATTGTCAAGCACGACTTTGATCCGAGAACCAACGAAAATGACATCGCACTGATGAAGCTAAACCGTCCTCTCACAATTACAAGTAAGACTGCATTTTCACGTTTATTTCTCAGCCAATAAGAAAATTTCATTATAATTTAATAATACTGACATTAAAAGAAATAAAAGCATTTTTTTCATGCAGTGTTATTTAAGTATTTATGTACTATTATAGTGTTTATTACTTAGGATTAGGATTTAAGGTTATATTTTCAGTTTTAATTTTAATTTTAGTTTAACTATTTTTTTTAATTCTATTTTAGTTTGTTATTTTAGAACTTCATCGTAAGCTTATTTTATGTCAGTTGCTCACCAAGTCAACATTTTCAAATTTCAGGGATTTTTTTCTTTTTCTTTTTTTTATTCCATAAAACAAATCTTAAAATTTAATTTCAGCTTTTAATTTATTTTTATATACTTTTAGTTTTAGTTAACCATAACGCCACTGGTTTCAAGCTTGCTCTATTTTTTTCATTAAATGTGACATTTATTAAAAATTATTAATTTTTTATAAATTACAAATGTTAATTTATGTTAATGTTAATATTTAACATTGCATTTAACAATACATAACAACAACAACAAATATTTTTTTTAAATATACATTTTTAATAATAAATAAAAAATGTGCCAGTTTGGTGAACTAAAAATAAAAATAAAGTACTAAATACTCATAAAAGTTAATTTGATTAAACTAATTTGTTTAAGTTTACCCTATTCAAACCATTTAATTATTTTGTTATTATTGATTTCATATTTAAAATTTAATTTGAATCTGTTCTTCACACAAATTACTTCAGAAGACAGACGTTGTATGAACCACTTTTACAAAGCTTTTCCCGACCATTTCCGTTGTGTGGAAATAAAGAGCGGCTTGAACATTCTACAAAATATCTCTTTTTGTGTTTACAGAAGAAAGGTTTGGATGATGACGATTTTTCATTTTGTTTTGTATGTATCTTGTTTCAGCAAACGTCAGGCCAGTGTGTTTGCCCAATAAAGACATGTACTTCTCTGCTCCGCGGGAAAGTTACGTCACAGGATGGGGGTCTCTGTATAGTGGAGGTTTGAAACTTTTTTTTATTTTATTTTTTTTGAAAAGAGCAAATCACAACAGATCCAAATGCATGTGAAGTGAATAAAATATCTACAATCTCAGAAATTGAAATGCTTGACAAGCAAATTCTTTGTTTTCTTAAAGGAGGTTCCTCAGAATCCCTACAAGAAGCCAAAATTAGGCTAATCGACAGAACGACGTGTAACAGCCGACCGGTGTATAACGGACAAATCACAGACACCATGATCTGCGCTGGCAAGCTGGAGGGTGGCGTGGACTCCTGTCAGGTCAGAAACACACTCTGGATAAACGCACTACTCAGAAGAGTAAATTAGAGTACTGTAAATATAATACATGTGCTACAATTAAATAAGTGCTGTTCCACACAGGGGGACAGTGGGGGTCCTCTGGTCACAAAGGAGAATTCTCAATGGTGGCTGGTTGGGGACACTAGCTGGGGTGATGGATGTGCTTTCAGAAACAAGCCCGGAGTCTACGGAAATGTGACCTACTTCCTTGACTGGATATATGAACAAATGCGGGTAAGGATTCAAATAAAAAGCCAAACTGTGTCACAGAAAATACTATTAATTTATAATATTTATTTTTATTAAAACACCTCTTTGCATTCTTTTTCAGAAATATTAGCTTTTATATTTATATAAAGAAGTTTTGAGAAGAGCCACTGATCCAAACCAATGAAACGTAGGAACTGCAACCGTGTCCATGAGACTTTTTTTGTATTCTTGTTTTTTTTTTTGTATTCTTGTATCTTTTTGTTTTCACGTTTCAATGTTTTCCGATAAATTTAAAAGAACCATTTATTTATTTTCACTAGTGCCAATGAAGTGAATTCCACAGTATGCTACAATATGCACTTTTCTAAAAAAAAATTAATGTATGTTTTGTATAAAGAACACAATTACAAATGACTTCATAAAAATCTACACTTGATGATGGTGTCCTGCGTCACTGGCAAATTTCTGTCATCTGGGTTTCTTTGATATTGCAACAGTTCATATTTACATTATTGCAGTAGGCTATTTGACAATGTGACAGGGCAATATTACCGCTCCCATCAGCACTGTGGATAGACTGTATTGCAAAATACTTTTATTATTAAGCTTTACGGATAGTTGTACATGTTTTAACTACATCAGTATTTTTAGGTTAAAATGTATATAAATGTATAAAGGAAAGAATATATCCTAGGTCCTCCGACTGGATAACATACTTTCATTTTTTTTCTCCATTTTTAATCACTTGTTTTGCCTTCACATTAAAGTAATTTTTATGAATATAAAATGTTCAAGCTGTCTCAATTACAACCCACATATACAATTACTTAAAATACTGAGTCAATTTTGCTACACAATTGTGTTTTATAATGTTTTTTAATTTATATGTGGATAAGATTTTTAATATGAAATATGAACTTTGATATTATCATATGTATTCCTCAAAATATAATAATATCTTGCCATGTATAAATTTGCACACAGAAAAATAAGTTTCTATATAAAAAAAATGTTAAATATAAAAATCTAATCTAAACATTCATATAGTAATATAATATATTCCTCAAATATATATACAAATAATACAAAATGTATGACAAATTTATATATGACTTTGGGTGTTTTTATATTTTGAAGAATACATATTATAACATCAAAGTTCACATATAAAATCTTATTAAAATATATTATTTATTATAATTTAATTATATATATTATCATACGTATTCCTCAAAATAGAATAATATCCAGTCATATATACATTTGTAAAAAAAAAAATATATATATATATATATATATATATAATCCAAGTTTGATAATAAAATTGTTAAAACATTAAAATATAAAATATAAGCATTTATATAATATATGTTTTTCATAAAATCTTTTTAAAATATAATAAATGTCAAAGTCCAAATATAAAAACAAAGTTCAAATGCATAGCATGAAATATGTGATGCAGTATTTTAAGTTTGTATGGGTAGTTGACAAGAACATTGATATTACTATATCTTTATGATTTTTTAACTTAAATGTTCATATATTTTGAGGACAATATAAACTTTATACGGTTTATATTAATATTGCCTACTATTTATTGTCTATGACTGTAAACAAATAGATTATTTGAATAATTAATTCCAGATAACCTCCTATTGGATGTATACATATCTTTTATGGCTTTATGGGGCATTCAGGTTCTCAATCCGCTGACCCAAACCACAAGAGTAAAAGTCCTATGACCCATTTTCCTCAGTTTTTCTTCACGCCTAAAAAAATTAATTCACACCAACCCACAGAGCTCTCGCGGTTCCTGGCTCTCAGTTAATCACCATTATGAAGTGTTATAGCATATTCAGCTGCAGTATTTAAACCTCTCCTTTGCCATTTTAGCAGGACCTTTAATCAGCGCTCATTGAATTTGCGACTCTAATCGGCAGATGCTCAGTGGAGGAGATCAGCGTCTGCTACCTGTTTGTACCAATTAGCAGATGCGTGACACTCGGCTGACGGCTCTTCAGAGGGTTAACAGATGTGGCAATTACGGCCTCATTTGAATGAATGCTCAAGGGGTTCAACATAAGGGCTGTGCAATTACACGGCAGCCTGGGAACCCATTTCATCTTCAGCTTTATTCTCGGTCTCTGTAAGAGGGAAGTGTTGGCAGGGAACCCATGGTGTGTTGACAAACAAACCTGCTTCCGTGATTTTTATTTATTTTTTTCCACCGGGTAAAAATGTGCTGAGAGGTCCATAAACCCAAAAATGGCAGTCTGATTTAGTCAACTCTGGCCTTACGAGAATAAATGAGGTTTTGTGTAAAAGAGTTTTTGAAAACAAACTTAACTCCTAACTACTGATGGTCTTGACGGTATAAAGGGTATTTTTTTTTATATTATATATATATATATTTTTTTATTAGTCTTCTGTACCATTAATACGTAAATAAACTAAACAAATTAGATTAGAATAAATACATAAATGATTAATGTGATTAAAATTATTACTTAATATGTTAAATAGATTAAATTAAACTAAAATAAATAAAATGTTGATTAATTTAAATAAATATATTTTTTATTAAAATTAGATAAATAAAAAATATATTTAACAGTATAGGCCCTACATTAGTGAGTGGAAAAAATACATAATAATAATGTAATATAAATAAAAACTAACAGAAACTAGATTTATAATATACATTTTCCAGTGTATGAATTGGGTGTTTATTAAAGATAGATGCTTTTAAATTTTAATGTCCAGGTTCCTCACATGAGGATGATTATATTTGGGGATTAAATGATTGTAACCCCATGGCCTATGCACTTAAAGGTTAAAAATGGAAATTATATTCTCACTTTTGTGGGAAAAAACCAGCTGGTACTTTCTAATGGACTGACAATGATATAAGACTGGACCATAAATGTATGGTCAAACAGCAGGCTTGATATCAATTTCAGATAGAAGTTACCAGAGAACCAATGTGATTGACTGACATGATAGTTAATTTTCAATCATATTACGCCTTCAGAAGACTTAAAGTTTTATTGTACTTTGTTTTCAATCATATTGCGTCTTCAGAAGACTTAAAGTTTTATTGTACTTTGTTTTCAATCATATTATGTCTTCAGAAGACTTAAAGTTTTATTATACTTTGTTTTAAGTTGCTTTTGTGTCGCAGTCAAAGCTTGGCATCCCCACTATTCAATTCCATTGTATGGAAAAGAGCAGCTATGATATTCTTCTTAACATCTACTTTTGTGTTAAAGGAAAGATAATTTGGAACGACATTGCTTGAGTGACAGGATTGTAATATTTGAGTAAACTATGCCTTTGCGGAGTCACCCAGGTGTGAGCAGCAGGACACAGATTCTCCAGAGAGGACAGATGCTGAGGTCTACTGTTCGCTCTCACATGAGGTTTTGTGTCCTCAGATCAAACAGAGTGTGTCATTTAGTCTGAAGGCCTGATCAAATACACTTGCTTCTGCAGCCAATGAGGGGGGAGAGCTTGTTACTGGGCAGTTATGGGTTAGAGTCTCTCTCTCTCTCTCTCTCTCTCTCTCTCTCTCTCTCTCTCTCTCTCTCTCTCTCTCTCTTCTTGAGGTCGATGTCATACATCAGCGTTCATAGATTCCCAGTGCTGCTGTGTGCGATTCTCCTGAACATCAGCAGTCTGTGCTGCTTTTAAGATCAGCTAATAGCATCAACTATCAGCTCACCTCAGCAACACGAGCAATATTAGGCTTATTAGAGGAACACTACCTGCTGACTTCAGATTATTTCTGTATATAGGGAATGTCAAATGATATATTCATATTTGTATTGTTTTCTAGTATTTTCTTCTTCTTCTTTTACTCTGCACCAGCGTCTTTGGCTTAACGTCTGTTGCATCCTAAGTAGGCTACTTGTGTTTTGAAAATGCCTTTAGGCCAGCTAGAATCAAACTTTTTAATCATAAACTACTTTTTTATATCTAATATTAATGCTTTTCATTTAAAACTGTAGATATTTACATACGGATATTTTTTAGATACTAAAACGGAAGAATAAAAGCGAATAGTGTGTTTATGTAGTTCTCCTGACAAACAGAAGGGGGCGTCACTGTCAGGATAAACAAACCACTGACAATAAACTACCTCAGAACGTAGTTGTGGGGTTTCCCTTCGTTTTCACCTACAGGCCTTCTTTAAAAACATTAAACATTTGAACGCTTTACAATATTAAACATGATTAATCAAGCTAATTAAGAAATATTTAGTAATTATAACCCAGTGTTTTTTGACTATATTGGCTAGCCTAATAGAATTGTAGCTAACGTTATTGCTAGGCCTACTAACGTTATTCGTTACATGTGCAATTTATTGTAATGTTAGTACCATTTCTGACTAATTTCTTTGATTTAATGAACCATCAAGAAAGATTTTCTGTACCTTTTGAATTCATGTAAGTACAACTTTTACTGATTTAGGTTTCAAACTTGTTTTCCATGATAGCATATTTGTGATAAATGTAAGTTAGGCATATGTAATTTTCAGTATAGTATTATGGTAGCACTTCATTTCACTTAAATTATTTTACAGTCCATTTACCCATGTACATACTATGAACTTATTATAGTAATTGCAATAACTATAGGTACTAACCCTGAACCTACCCCTACCTAACCTTAACCCATGTAGTTACCTTATGCGAGTTAGGCTATTACCAGTACTTTCTTAGGTAAGTGCACTGTAAAATAAAGTGCAAGCCAGTATTATATAATGTAAATTGATGAAACAACACACTGGAACCTAATATACGCAGTGGTTGATTTTTACTTCTCCTGTGTAGGCTATGCAATATAAATAGAAGTGTATGTTTTGAATAATCATCTATGTGAGTGTCTAAAGACAGAATATTCTATGCGATTCTCTTCTCTTCAGCTTGTTCTGTGTTGGTCAGTCTTTCTGTTGACAGTTTTGTATTTAGGTCACACAGGAGCCCTCGGGCAGCAGTAAAGCATGTCCCTCTACAGGAGTGATTGACACCTTCTCTGATGGCGAATGAAGTCTCCAGCTTCTCTGGGCTCCAGCCACAATAATAAACCAGCGCTGCACACTGACGGTCGGTCCCTCATCTCATATTTTTAATTTAAAGTTTTATGTGATGCATTGTAATTGAGGCAAATAAATTGAGACAGTTGTAGAATAACACAATTAGTGTTTAATTTTTTTTTTCTCTAGGATGCAATCATCTTTTATTTCTCATTAATGAAACAACACCTCATTTTATGGCCTACTGAACCGAACAGCATGGATTGTGAATTAAATTGAGAGAGGTAAATAAATAAAAACAAGAATATCTTACATCGCATATTTACACTGAGCTATAGCCTGGTTTGTGTAACCGCCACGTACAGTAAATGACCTTTAAATCTAGATTGGAGTTGACTTCACCAGAATACTTCATCATCTGCCTTTCAATTTACACTATCCATATCAACTATAATCCCAAAATAGATTAAACATGGTGTCATTAAACCCATTATACCCTGTTTTAGAAGTTTGGCATATAGATCATCATAAACTATATTCAGCTGCATACACCTGAAAGTCTTTTAGGACTATAGAACAATAGACTTTCTGTCGCAAAATGTAATTTCCCGCCTTTAGAGAGACTAGCTTCAGATTTGAATTGCCTTTTATTGTTGATCTGAAGTCCGTCTGTGCTGCTTTAAGATGAAAGGGAAGAAGAATCTGGTTTCAGATCAGAGTAAAAGCTGTGGCGTTGCATGTCAATCTCACTCTGCCAGTGTTTCTGTGTGAAAGAAAAATTGTACAAGAGCTTTTCAATCTCTCATTGTGTCTCTTCGACAAGCAATGAGATTAAATGGAGAGAATGTGAGACTTTTGTCTTTTACTTCTCAACTGTTCCTCCTGAGAAATAGATCCTTCCATCCTTCCTTCCTTCCTTCCTTCCTTCCTTCCTTCCTTCCTTCCTTCCTTCCTTCCTTCCTTCCTTCCTTCCTTCCTTCCTTCCTTCCTTCCTTCCTTCCTTCCTTCCTTCCTTCCTTCCTTCCTCCCTTCCTTCCTTCCTTCCTTCCTTCCTTCCTTCTTTCCTTGTCTCACACTGTCTCACACTGTACACAGATTTCCCAAAATACAAGTCTGCAATCAGAAATTGCAATATGGATTCACACTCTTTCAAGAACAAATTAGTTGTGCTACTGCTTCACATCATTTCTTTTATTTATAATGATAATAATAATAATACTAAATCAGAAATTGCAATATGGATTCACACTCTTTCAAGAACAAATTAGTTGTGCTACTGCTTCACATCATTTCTTTTATTTATAATGATAATAATAATAATACTAAATCAGAAATTGCAATAATATGGATTCAAACTCTTTCAAGAACAAATTAGTTGTGCAACTGCTTCACATCATTTGTCTCATTTATATTATTTTATTTGAGTATATTTTACTATTCTTAATTTTTATTTTATTATATTAATTACAATGTTACATTGTATGATGTTATATTATATTGTTATATGAATTATATTATTTTATATTATGTTATATTAATTATATTATATTATTAATAATAAATCAGAAATTGCCATATGAATTCAAATACTTTTTCAAATACAAGAACAAATTAGTTGTGTAACTGCTTCGCATTATTTGTCTCATTTATTTTATTTTATTATATTTTACTACTTTTCATTTATATTGTATTATGTTAATTATATTATAAATCTGAAATTGGCAGATCAATTTAAACACTTTCAAGAACAAGTTATTTGTGCAACTGCATATATTGTCTCATTTATTTTATTTAACTGATTTTTACTGAAAATTTCACTTTTCAATTGAATTTTTTTCTAATTGAGTTCAAATTGGAGCTTGAATGCAATCCAACTGAAACAAATCCCTAATTGTGCAGCACATTATAATGTTCATGAGGATAATTGGAGCATTATTTCTTCTGCTCAAGTTCACAGCTGTACATTCATCTGTCTGTCATGTTGACAGGTCTTCAGCGGCAGCGATGTTAACGTCCCGTGGCTGTTCTCCAGTCATGAGTCCAGATGGAGGCTATGTTGGTACCTGCCCTCCCATTTCCATTGCCAGCTCTCACTCCCTCCGTACACCTCCTCGCCATCTGTGCCAACCTGCCGTCTCTCCGTCAGACAGTTGCAGGTTCCTCCATGCATGGCAGGCCTACAGCTGTGCAGACAGCCAGCCCAACATCTGTGTGTCCTGTGGTAAAGACGGGGAGGAATGTCCCGCTGATCTACTCAGCTGCTGCCGGCCTTAAACACAGCCACGGGCCGGCAGTTCTGCGGACAAGACCGGTTTCCGCTATGTAAGTGTAAAACGGAAAGGCACTCTCTGTTCAGTAACTTTTCCCAGCCTTACAAAAATCTACAATATGAAAAAATTGTAGTTATTGCTTATATTAAAGGGGTGGTTCAGGATTTTGGACATCGGACCTCATTTTCAAGTTAGCCTGGTTGTTATTCATCAGTGGAGACAGTTTTCAAAAAATTTCATCCAGTCCTTACAGTTGCATAGTTCGCCGGTGCTAGGCTAGCGCGAGTCAACGGTATTTGCTAGCCTGCCATTAAAAACAGTTTTACCCACTCCACAGTACACCAAAATCAAATAAATTATAACGCCACACTGTCGATGTAAATGTCTGTTTATTTAATAAGATTACAGTTTAAAACGGTTTTCTATTTGATATATTTATAAATGTAAACCCTGTGATGTAAAAGATTAATTTAAGGCATCCTTACTCCAGTCTTCAGTGTCACATGGTCCTTCAGAAATCATTCTAATATGCTGATTTAGTGCTCAAGAAACATTTATTATTATTATTATTATTATTAAGGTTCAATAGTCAATAGAGGTTTTTCAGATTGTCTGTCACGTTGTTCTCTCTGTATTTACGACTCTTTGCCTTTAGCCACTGCGTACAATGTGCTGGAAGATCCTTCACTGGAAACTGAAAGTAACTCACTCCCGTTAAACATGTATTCTTAGAATTCTTGCACCCCAGAACAATACAAGTAGAAGATTATAACTAAAAGTTTGCTAAGAAGTATTTCCTACTAAAGCAAAGCTATATTTGACTCTTGTAAGCCTATCTGTAGCGGACTGGTGGGAGTGGCCTTGGATGGCAACATGCCCAGTGCATTATGGGTGTTGAAGTTTTCCTACTTAATTTGCCAAAGGGAAGACAACAGCCTTTTTTCTCTGTTTTAGTCAGGTAGCACCGATTAAAAATAAATAAATAAACCAAGCCTATTGTAGGAAGCCAACTTTTATTGAAATGCCATTTTGCCAGCGGTAAAGAACCCCTTTAATAATAACAACAACAGTAGCAGATAATATAATGTAATATGAGCAGAATTATTTAGGAAAATCGTGTATATTATTTTTGTGTTCAAATTAGAGGTAAAGAAATGCAACAATAATATTCAGTAATGAATATGTATGTCAAAATATAATCAGTCAATAATGATGTGCACACAGGGATTCTGCCTCTGGTGATACACAGCTGGAGAAAATGAAACCAAATCGAGAAATAAATAAAGAAAAGAACTTCATACATTTTTATGACCACACATATAAGGTCAGCCATGTGCTTTGGTTACTAAGCAACACTGCAAGCCTGTGTGAGGGTTTTGTCAGAAGTTGACTCAGATGTGTTGTACGGCTGTGAGAGTAACAATCAGGCTTTGATTACTGTGCAGTGTCAAGCCCGACAGCAGCTGCCTATGAGCTCAGTCCTGTGTGGATCTGTCTCCCGCTCAAAAATGCAGTACAACCTCACAAATTATTAAGGAATAGTGGACATCACAACAGAATTCTGTCTATTTGCTCATTCTTTTTTTTCTGAACCAGTCTATCTGGAATTTCCACCATATTACGTTTCTGTTTAATAGCATTCTCAGACAGACATTTTTGGTAACACTTCATTTTACAGTATTCTTGTTACATATTTTACACGTTTTTACTCCAGTAATAACTGTAAATTATGCATAATAACATGCAACTAATTATATAGTACCGGTAAGTAACTTTGTTAATTAATATTTCTCCGTTCTAATGTATAGTTACACTATAATAATAATAATACATTTTATTTGGCCGACGCCTTTCTAAATACTCAAGGACATCTTACATATTTCGGAGGGCATAAAAGAAGATGGTACATAAAAATACATTAAATTCATAGTAATACATGTTACAAATAGGACAAATCCAATTCAAAAAAAAAAAAAAAAAGTGCTGAGCGTCAAAAAGAAAGCATAAAAAAGTATCAGGAGGGTTACTATGGCAATGTAATGCTAAAATGTCTAAAAATTAAAAGCTTTCTTAAAAAGATATGTCTTCAGCAATTTTTTAAATAAATTTACTGTGTCTGCCTGTCGAATGTGGGAAGGAAGGGCATTCCAAAGTCTTGGTGCAGCGCAACTGAAGGCCCTAGCCCCCATGGTGGAGAGGCGGAATTTGGGGGTAACAAGGAGGGCCAGTCGAAGATGAGCGGAGTGAGCGTGCAGGAACATATTCGGATAAAAGATCAGAGATGTAGCTGGGTGCGAGATTATGGAGTGCTTTGTAAGTGATGAGAAGGGTCTTAAAATCAATACGGAAGTGAACAGGGAGCCAGTGTAAAGTGATAAGGATAGGTGTGATGTGTTCAAATGATCTGGTACCAGTGAGGATTCGAGCGGCAGAGTTCTGAATAAGTTGGAGTCTGTTAATCAGTTTAGCAGGGAGACCAATAAAAAGGGAATTGCAATAATCCAGACGTGACAAGGGCATGGATTAGGGTTTCAGTGCTGGCTTGTGTCAATGATGGTCTAAGCCTGGAAATATTTCGGAGGTGAAAGAATGAGGTCCGTGTAAGTGATTTTATCTGAGATTTGAATGATAGGGAACTGTCCAAAATAACACCGAGGCTTTTGACTTGAGTTGAAAGGGGGGGCCGAGATATCATTGATGTTTATATTGAGGTTTTGCTGTTGTGAGAGAGTGGATTTGGAGCCGATGAGCAGGATTTCTGTTTTATTTGCATTGAGTTTCAAAAAGTTTCTGTTCATCCAAATTTGAATGTCTTGAAGACAGTTGGTGAGGGAGGTGGGTGGAAAGGGAGATGAAGGTTTAGATGAAATGTAAAGCTGGGTGTCGTCAGCATAACAGTGGAAGCTTATTTTGTGGTGTCTCATGATCTTACCCAGGGGAAGCAGATATATGATGAAGAGGAGTGGACCCAATACTGACCCCTGGGGGACACCCTGAGACAAGAACGCACATGCCGATTTAAAGTGATTAAGTTGTACAAACTGTTGACGATCCGTGAGGTATGAACAGAACCAGGAGAGGGCATCCCCCATGATACCAATACTGGCCAGACGCTCAATGAGGAGAGGATGCGAGATGGTATCAAAGGCAGCGCTCAAGTCAAGCAAGATCAGTATGGACAGTAGACCAGCATCAGCAGCACAGAGTAGGTCGTTGGTGATTTTTACCAATGCTGTTTCCGTGCTATGTTTAACACGGAAGCCAGACTGGAAAATTTCATACATGTCGTTGTGGTTGAGATGGTGATGCAATTGATGAGCCACGACCCGCTCCAAAATCTTCGATACAAAAGGAAGATTAGAGATGGGACGGTAGTTGTTCAGGTTATCGGGATCAGCATTTGGCTTTTTGAGAACCGGAGTGACAGCAGCAGTCTTAAGAATGGATGGTACAATGCCAGTGGAAAAGGAGGAATTTACTAAAGTAGTGAGTAAAGGAGCAATGGAAGGCAGGCATGCTTTTATAAGACTGGTAGGCAAAGGGTCTAATTGGGAAGTAGATGTTTTTGATTTGCTGACAATTTCTTTGATCTGGTTCTCAGTGGCCAAGGTGAAATTTGAGAGGGCGGTGGTAAAGGCAGTGCCCGGTAGAGCAGTAATGTCGGTCAGGTTATGAGCTGAAGTGCTAGTAGTATTAAGTAGATGATGATGTATTTCTTGAATTTTTTCATGGAAAAAGTTTAGAAACTTGTTACAGAGTTCTGTTGAGGGGTCAGAGGCAATGTTGTCAGGCGGCTTAAGGAGCTGGTTAACGGTTGAAAACAGGAGCTTCGAATTATTATTCCCAGAGTTTATAATGTTCGAGTAGTAGGATGTTCTGGCAGCAGAGATGGTGTTATTATATAGCAAGAGGTGATCTTTGTAGTCCTGCACATGAGAGACCAGACCAGTCCGTCTATACAGGCGCTCAAGGCGTCTCCCACATCTTTTTAACTGACGGAGCTCAGGTGTGTACCACGGAGCCGAGTGGTTGAAGGAAACAGAGCGAGTTTGAGTGGAGCAAGGGCATCAAGAGAAGAAGATAGACAGTCATTGTAATGAGTGATGAGGCTGAGGGGACAGAGGGAGTCAGTAGTCGAGCATGTATTTATAAGACTCATAAGGTCAGCAGAATTGATGTGTTTTATGTTTCTATAGGTTATGGTGCGTAGAGGTTTATACCTAAAAACTGGGACAGAGACTTCAAATAGAACCGCTTTGTGATCGGAGATGGGCAAATCGACATGTGTTAAATTGCAAGGAATAATACCAGTTGAACAAACTAAATCAAGGGTGTGACCTTTGTTATGAGTTGGAAAATTTACAAATTGGGTGACATAAAGACCATCAAGTAATGACATAAAATCAGCAGCAAAAGAACAAGTAGTAGTGGCATCAACATGAATATTAAAATCACCAACAAGCAATATATTGGGAGAATAGACAGAGAGTGAAGTCATTAGTGCAGAGAATTCAGTTATAAACAGATCACATGGTTTAGGTGGCCTATAAATAGTTAAAATTACCAATGGTTGAAAGCCAGAGAGTTTAACAGCCAAGCATTCAAAAGAGGACAAATGAGGTGTACTGATTGTTTTAACTTTAATAGAGTCACGAAAGAAAACAGCAACCCCACCACCACGCCCACTGGAGCGAGGTTGGCTGATGTAAGAATAACCGTTTGGGGTTGTCTGATTAAGATGAAAATAATCATTAGGCTGTTGCCAAGTTTCAGTGAGGCACATTATGTCCAGTTTACCATCACTAATAAACTCACTTATCTTGTATAGTTACTCACTTGTATAGTTACACTATACAAGTAGACTTTAAAATAAAGTGTCCAAAATTGCTTTGTTGAGGCTAATTTCATAGTGTTTTATATATCCTAAATACAAACATTTAATAGTTTTTCATACATTTGGAATAAGCCGGATGCAAGATACAATATTATAAAAAAGAAAAGAAAAAAAATAAGTAATCGTTCGCTTGTCATTTCCTCATCATATATCTCAGATTTTCAAGTTTCAAAAGGTACAAAATATTTTAGGGGCAAATGTATGCAAATATTGTTGTATCTAATTTTTTCAAATAACTATTGAAATGATTTGCACTCTTTATTAAGATTATAATAGTAGTAAATAAATATTTTTTGGGATCAATTTCCATATTATATATTTTTTTACAGTATATATATAGTCTGGTACAAGGACAATTATATCTTTAAATTAAAGATCTGAATAGCAAAAATAAACGATGCAGGCATGATCTTCAAGACCATTTATTTACCATTAAATCTGTTAAATAAAAATAAGAAAAGCAATCAAATTAAAATAAAAATCAACCCCCCAACATAATAGTGCCCTTATGAATTCACAATGTAAAAATAGTTTGTTTACTACATTTACCTGATTGTTGTTTAAATTTTTTTTTTACATATATATTTGCTTAATGTTTAGCATTTGAGTGGAAACGTGGAGATGAAATTGTAGCTGCAATGACATATCAAAGGTACTATTATGATGCTTTTTAATGCCTCTTTCATTCAATGGCTCCTTTCATTCTCTCTCTCTCTCTCTCCTACAGTGCCCTGTTTTATTGCATTGCGCCTGAAGAGTCCTGCTGGGCGTGGATCGGTGTGGACAGCCAATAGCAGGCCGGCGGGCGGGTGGCGGTCAGTGGCCAATGAGGCAGGGTGGGGTGTCATAATCAGAATAAAAGAAAGGGTCAGCAGTTCTTTATTCATACACAGAAAACACACTCAAAATAATCATCAAAAATAATTATAAACGGGCAAAACGACAGATCTTAGTTGGTTTCTTTCACCCTTTCCTTTGAACAGAGATCAAAGAAGATGATTTTGATTTACAGATGAAAGTGTTTTTTGTTCAGCTCTGCACTGGACGTCCTGCTTGAGAGGATGAGATCTGAATGAATACGCTGCTGCATTGAGCCTTTAGACTCTGAGCATTCAATATATATGATCAATACATGGATTCCCAACAGCAGGGTCATTAAGACTGTTCAGCCCAATCAAGCGCTTACTCTCCTGTGTGGGAGAGATTCGCCGTTTCATTTAGCTTCCAGTGATTCATGGGAGTTACCTTATTAGGCAGGACTTCTCCTGTAAAACGAGCTCATTCACACGAGCGCCCGACTGCTGGTATTAATGAAGTCAAACACACGTCACATCCTAAGCGTTTTAGACAAGAAAGTGAAAGAGAAATCATTTTGTACGTTACATATTTTTCGTTTGATCATATTCTGGTGTCTGGAAGCTGTGACTCAGATAATATTAGTTAATGCCAGCACATAACATACAAAAGTACAGACTGTAGCCGACATTTACGCATTATTTCTTCAGTTCTTTATTCAGAAGATACTATATGTAATCTCTTTAAATTTCAATCTCTATATGACACTGAAATATTCCCTAAAAAGTGTAACCGAGAATCCTGAAATGTTTGAGTATTTTCTTTATTTTATTATTTTACTTTATTTGTAATTTTTTTAAATTATATTTAATGTATACAGAACTATAGAATATTATTGATAATATATAGTAAATATTCCACCACATTGGAAAAAAAGTGTAACTGAGAATCATGGAAAATGTAATTTTAAATGTAATTTTAAATAACTTTAATTAAACATTTAATAATTTTTTTATATAAAACTTTAGAATATTATTGAATATTATTATGAATATATAGTAAAATATAGAATATTACTGCATGATTTCTGCCATTTCTGATAGTCTATTAAAACATTAAGAGATCCATATTGACTAAAATGTATTGCATTTAATTATAATTTACAATGTCAGCATGTTTTTAGAGAAAGAATATGTAACAACTAAATTAAATGAGGGATTAAAGTTCTCCTTTTGTACTTTCTTTCTCTATTGTCACAGATAACAACCACTCCACATGCAGAGGAACATCCGGACATCCGGTAGGATTCTGTCATTTATTGTAAGCCACATTCTAGATGAAAATAAAGCAGCATGTGAGAAGAGTCCGGGGAGAGCTGCAGGCATGTGTGCTTTTGTAAGGGATTCTCCAGCCCAACAGCTGCAAGAGCGGCAGCTCCGGTGCTGAGGCTCCGGCACAGAAATGCTTGTTAGGGCAGAATATAGGCAGAGCTCCAGGGACCATCCAGACACAGTGACTATTCATAACTGTAATGGGTATCAACCACGTCAACAAAAAAAAAGGCAAGTGAAAGAGAGCGAGAGATGTGCTGAAAATACAAATTTTTGGGAAACACTTATTGTATCAAAAACTATAAAAAAAAAAGCTGTCTAAAAGCATCATTCTAAACCGTTGTATACAAATAATATCACGTCAAGAGGTTTACCATTGTTGCTCTAATCCAGAACAAGCACAAAATAAGAATTACTAAAGAGCATGAAAACATTTTACGAAACTAAACATGTAAACATCGTCCCGAATCCCTGAGAATCCTGAAAATGTTTCCTGAACTATTTCTATTCTATTCTATTCTATTCTATTTCTATTCTATTATATTATATTATATTATTATATTATATTCTAAACACATGCAAACATCGTCCCAAATCATCCCTGAGAATCCTGCAAATGTTTCCTGGACTATTTTCTATTCTATTATATTATATTATATTCTAATCTATTCTGTTCTGTTCTATTCTATTCTATTATATTCTAAACACATGCAACATCGTCCCAAATCCCTGAGAATCCTGCAAATGTTTCCTGGACTATTTTCTATTCTATTCTATTATATTCTAATCTATTCTGTTCTGTTCTATTCTATTATATTCTATTCTAAACACATGCAAACATCTTCCCAAATCCCTGAGAATCCTGCAAACTTTTCCTGGGACTATTTTCTACTTTATTCTATTCTATTCTAATCTATTCTGTTCTATTCTAATCTATTCTATTCTATTCTATTCTATTCTATTCTAAACACATGCAAACATCGTCCCAAATCCCTAAGAATCCTGCAAATGTTTCCTGGACTATTTTCTATTCTATTCTATTATATTCTAATCTATTCTGTTCTGTTCTATTCTATTATATTCTATTCTAAACACATGCAAACATCGTCCCAAATCCCTGAGAATCCCTGAAAATGTTTCCTGGACTATTTTCTATCTATTCTATTCTAATCTATTCTGTTCTGTTCTGTTCTGTTCTATTATATTATATTATATTCTAAACACATGCAACATTGTCCCCAAATCCCTAAGAATCCTGCAAATGTTTCCTGGACTATTTTCTATTCTATTATATTATATTATATTATATTATATTATATTATATTATATTCTAAACACATGCAAACAGCGTCCCAAATCCTATGAGAATCCTGAATGTTTCCTGGACTATTTTCTATTCTATTCTATTCTATTCTATTCTATTCTATTCTATTCTATTCTATTCTATTCTATTCTATCTATTCTAAACACATGCAAACAGTGTCCCAAATCCTATGAGAATCCTGAAAATGTTTCCTGGACTATTTTCTACTTTATTCGATCATTTTTATTTTTTTTATTCTAAAATGTTACTTATATAGAACTATATAATGTTTTCAATAATATATAGCAAAGTGTTATAGAATATAGTTTATAGATGTATATATTTCTGTGATTTCTGATTGCCAAAAGAAATGTTTCCTGGACTATTTTCTGCTTTATTGTATAAACAAATGTATTTTTTATTTATTTTATTTTATTATTTTATTTTAGAATGCATAAAACGGTTTACAAACTAAGGCACATGCAAACATCATCCCATATCCCTCCTGGCCACTGCCTGTCCTGCTCATAATTAGCTGTTGTGTTTTATCCGTTCCCCGAGGTTCTCTCCCATCCTCTAGGCTGGAGTCACTCCGAGAGAGCAAACCGCAGGAGACGTGTCCATGGGCAACGCCTATCCGTGGACACAAGCTCCTCGGCGTGCCTGGTGCACATGACTCGCCCCCTGAGAAAGAACAGCGAGAGCCGCCCTGATATCTGCTCTGTGATAGCAGCCAACACGACTCCCGTGCCGACTGCGGCTGTCTCGCGTGGGCTGTGCAAACCGAGCGCCAACATTGTTATCGGCTACAAAAGCACACGAAACCATTGCTTTTTCTCCGTTTCGCATCTCGTGACAAAAGCCTGTCTGGTCTGAGCGGATGCTCTGTGAATCAATGGCTGCTTTAGACAAGCTTACAGTGCACAACATGCATGTGGGAGCTCAGCTATGCTGCAGTGAAGCGCCTCATGCATGGAGACAATCAGAGTGAATGTGTTGCCTTTTAAGGTAGAGCACAAGTCTTGTCATTCACGTATAAAATAAATAGCTAAATGATATCGACATGTCTTAAGAAACAAGATGAGACAAAAATGGCACCTAAAGGGAATCCTAAGGAAAAAAAAACTGTAATTCAGTAAATGGTGCAGAGGTTGTGCTGGGCGGTGGGTGGGGGGATAGGAAGATCCGAGGAGAATGAAATGACTTGTGCAGCTCACGTGAAGACAGCAGGCAGCCGTTTAAAAAAAACACAACACTACCGGACACTGGGAACGGGAACAATACGGGCGCCTTAAAAATCACAGGGCTATCTGAGAAGAGATTGGACCGATTCTCAGATTCTTGGCTTCATTTGCCACCGGAATTTGTATTTCGTGCCGCCTGTTGAGTTAATCATAACAGCACACTTTAGTAAGTTGTGTATGTGGAGGGGATTTGTGTAAATGTATCAGGATGAAGCAGAAGCAGACTGGAGCGGAGGGTTAGTCGTGTTGCGGTGGCTGAGTCTAATGATGTGCTGTGGTTTTGGCAGTGACGAGTGACAGCTCCTGTATTCTGCAGCATGCAAAGATCTGTGCTGAATCTGAAAACCACAGCCAGAGCTTGCACACACCAGAAAAGGAGCAAATTGTCTACAAATCACACTAGATAGAAGATCTGCAGTTAAAGAAACGTAGAAATGCTATTGAATTATTACTGTATATAAGTAAGAGAGCATGTGATAAGACATGTGAAACTAACAACAATCAGCAATGGTTGATTATGGGTTAGTGGTCATTGGGTTAGATTTCACCATTCAGATTATTAAAGTATTTTAGAGAAGTTTCACTTTGGTCAGTGGACAGGGGTCATCAGGCACTCTGATTGGTTAGCCCCATATGCAGCAGAGTGCAATATACTGTGTGTTGTGACACATTCCTCCCATAACCATCATTCAAATTGTGTGTGACTTGTGCCAGTACACCTTTGTTGGCTCAGACCAGGCGGGGTAACCTTCGTTGCCCTCACATATCGACGAGCCTTGGGCGGCCAACACCCTGTCGCCGGTTTGTGGTTTGTCCCTCCTCGGACCACTGTTGGTAAATTCTCAGCACTGCTGACCGGGAACAACACACACATCCCGCCGTTTCAGAGACACTCTGACCTAGTCGCCTCGCTATAATAATTTGGCCCTCGTCAGAGTCGCTCAGATCTTTATTCCTGCATTTCTCCTGCATCCAACACCTTGACCCGGACCTTAATATGTCGCCTTGTTAGGGGATATATAGTAATTGTCTAGTAATTGTCATTTTCTTTATTTTTAATATAATAAAATGAATTAAGTATGACACACACACACACACACACTATTACAATATTAGTAGCAGCAATAGTAATTGTTTAGTTCATAATTACAATAATAATAAATATCACATTAGTGTATTTCTTTTTTTTAAATATAATATATGAAAAATTATGTCGAATTTAATATATTATATACATATAATACTTAAAAGATTACTCTTTATTTTAGGGTGTCCTTGTTATAGTGTAATTATACATTCAAGGACTGAGTAATATACATTAACTACATGTACTTACTGTAGTGTTATGGTTAGGGTTTGGTTTAGGGTTAGTTGGGTGCAATTATGCATAATTTATAGTTATTACTATAGTTACTACATGTAACAAGGACTCTAAAATAAAGTGTTACCTACTTAAAATATATTATTGTCATTAATTGTACTTGTAGGTTTTAATAATAATAATAGATATCACATTCATTTATTTCCTCATTTTTAATAATATATACAAACATCAAGTTTATTGTGTTATTATTAGACAGAACATAGGCTAGTCAAATCTAATTAAAGGTTAATGTTTTTCATGAAAACGCAATGAGTCGCACCAACGCCTCACTGCGCAGGAGGCAAATGCTCTGATTTGTCAAGGTCAATTAATGGAGCCAGCTTAAGGGACGGAAAAAAAGAAACTCGGCACGCCCTCAGGGGTCCTGAATCCTAACATAAACCACATTAAATGACATGAATTCATGTCATCCAATTAAGATCATTTGGAAGTTGTCATACACAACTGTGATGTTACTGTTTACCTTCATTCCACGCTGTTTATTTTTTACTTTTGTACATGTATGGTGTGCAATAAAACTCAAGAAACCTGTGTTCATCTCAACATTTACTAATACGTTTTTAAAAATCAAAAGTTGTATCTGTTAACGTTAGTTACTGTGAACATGAACATTTTTATGAACTAACATTAAGGTTAATAATTGCTGTGTGAATATATTGCTCATTTTTAGTTTGTGTTGGTTAATGCATTCACTAACGTTAACAAATGAGTCAGTATTGTAAAGTTTTACAATTTTCTTTTCTTTTTTTTCAGTGGTGTAACTCAATTAAAGTAAAATAAATTAATAACATTTTACTTGCACTTTCAATACATGTGAAAAATAATTAATTCTATTTTACATTATATTTACATTTTCATAAAAAATGGTATCTTGTTTAATATTTGTATTGGTTGGTCCTCTTATGTTTTTCTTGTCACATGGACAACAAGATGGCTTCCTTTTTAATGAGGCTTTTTTTCTTTTTTTTTCAATATGGAGATGGTTACACGCTAAGACTTTTTTTTACTTGTCACACAAACTAAAAAAAACAAAAATTAAATAACGTTTATCATCATATGGTTTGTATTATTTGCATTGCAATGTATTTAATAACTAAATAGCTTGAAAATAAAAATGAACCTCACATCATTGACCCTAATTTGTTTGCATGTGAGTGATAATACTTACTGATCACATGATTTCTTAGGGTTGCCTTTTGGTGTGTTTGGACTCTCTCTTTAAGAGCAGCACCCCTGCACCTTTAAGGCTGCAGAGGAGAGAGAGTGAGAGAGAGAGAGAGAGAGAGGAGAGAGAGAGAGAGAGAGAGAGAGAGGGGGTGTTGTGTTGTGTGATGCTCTGGTGCTGATGCTGAGCTCTGGAGTGATCAGTGCAGCAGGGGAAGATGCGCGTGCTTGCTGACTGCTGGACGGTGCGAAGGTGGGTGAAGAGGGATGTTGCTCTGAGTACAGCTAACAGCCATCGTCTCGATCCCTTCACGCGCTGGACTTTCAGAGCTTTTCTTTTTTGTTTCTTTTTCGTTCTTTTTTTTTTTCTTTTCTGTAAACTTTTTCGATATGATTTGTAATCATTAATAATTCAGTGGATTTACTTTCCCGCTGTTTAATTCCTCGCACGAGACTACACCTGTGCGCAGCTCCCCCTCAGTAAGCGCGCCGCTCTGACTCAGCATCGCACCTGCCCGCCGCTCACCATCTCGCGCGAGCCACAGCTGGATCCCAGCTCGGAGACAATCAGCCTGGGAGCGCACGCGAGCGAGAGCTCTGCTTCATATGCACCCTTTCCACTGGAACTACTAATTACAGATATTCATTTTCCTGCGCAACGGCTTTTTTTTTTTTTTTTTTTTTGGAGGAAAAGTGTGCAGTGGGCAAAGAAAAATCTTAGTTTGGAGATTGAAAGGAGCGGGGCATGTGGATATTGGCCATCATCTTTTTCCAGTGCATTTTGAATGGTGAGTAGTGTTTTTTATTTATTATTGTTATGCAGGCTGTAACTTCGTTGACATTAATTAACATCGCAATGCACTAGGACTACATTTAAGCACGTTTGAAATACGATACTAGTCGATTTAGTCTCGTTAATTCACCACCACCATTTATATATTCTTTTAAAAGGTTTTACAAATATAATCTTAGTGCTTATGTCATTAATATCATGCATGCAATTTCCCTCCCTAATAGTTTAAAATATCGCAATATGAATTTGAGCAAGTAATTCAGGTGAACCCAGTACAGCAGCAGACTCCTAAATATGCATTAAATCGTCTGTTTTATATGATTCGGCACTTTATTACATTTAACAGCTTATAATACTAAACAAACAAGCAAGCATGATTATGCAAATGCCCTCAAGTGCATCAAGAATGTCAAAAATATGAATCTTGACATCCCTTTTTGGACCAAACCTGATTTGAGTCGACAAATTTTGTTTTGTTTTTTCCTTCTCTTTCTTTATTATTACCTTATTATATTTCAAATATAACATTTTACCATATAATGCATTTTATTTAAGCGCAGAAAAACGGATTTGCTGGTATAATTTTTAAAAAACACACACAAAATAGAAAATTTAAAGTAATTAAGCTGGTTTTATTCATTTTAAAAAGCACCAATAAAACACTGAAAAGGATATTAAAAGAAAAAAGAATTTAAAAAAATTGCTGTATTGTGGCATAGTGACACAGCCCGCCATGTTTCGAGAAGAAGCACTGAAGCATTGAATGAAAAAATAACTCTCTGTCACTCAATTGGCACTTTACGGAATGCTTTCACTGTGACCTTTTCACAAAACATTTATTAAAAAAAAAAAAAAAAAAAAAAATCCATGTGGGTGTCCGAATAATATTGACCTCTAAAAAAAAAAACAATTCTACCGCAAACGCTCGACAGGAGGCCAAGTGTTGATGGCTTTAAAATGGAGAGAGACAGTGAGTGGTGCTGGTTGCTGGGCTAAATCAGGATGGGTGTGTTTGTGGTGGAATAGAGAGGGAGAGTGAGAGGGGGGTTATGAGGGGTGGGGGGAGGAAGCAAGGAGAAAATGGGGCCATTTAGGTGGTTTTAACAGAGTAACACTGTGGAGCGTTAATATCAGACCCAGGCCACTCCCACATAGACTGACCGGTGATAGCAAGAACACGAGATGCATTTTGATAGGATTCACACACACACACACACACAAAGCGTACACAGCAATGTTTTAGCATAAAGGGTCTTGTTGAATGCCATGAGGCCACAATTTCATTGAATCATATGAGTCTAATTTTCAGTCTTTTGAATGAATTTTTCCAAGCTTTATCAGTTTTCTGCAGGGCTGCGATGAAGCTGGAAATGGACACAATCGTTTAACCTCAATTAATGGTGTATCGATGAAATGGATTATCATTTCAGAGGGATTTTGTTTTTGGCCAATTGAGTGGTGCATGTCTACTGAACTGTGTTCAAATGAGCATTTCTTAAAAAGCATTTTAAGTGTTTCTCTTTGAATCAATATGGTCCCATTTGTGCCACTGCTTTCTAGTCGTGTATGTGGGTCTCTGAGGCTCCATTGATCAGCGTTCTGATGCAGTGCCGCTGCTGTCAGGCTATGATCTTCTCTCGCTTTCTCCTCTCTCTCTCTCTCTCTCCTCTCTCTCTCTCTCTCTCTCTCTCTCTCTCTCTCTCTCTCTCTCTCTCTCTCTCTCTCTCTCTCTCTCTCTCTCTCTCTCTCTCTCTCTCTCTCTCTCTCTCTCTCGGCCAGTGTAGCATGTTTCTTGCGGGTGTGTGGGGGAGAGAGAGAAAAAGAAGCCATACAAAATGAGCCTTTCATGATTAGGTTAAGCTCACAGGCCCAGTTCTCCACTGGTCTCTATGGAACCCTGAAATGTGTGTTGGCGCAGTGGCCTTGGAGCTTCCTGTACAGGTGACCCCGGAAGTGTTTCCGTAATGAGTAGCAGAGGAAAATGCGGCGTGCTTTTTTGCGAAGCCGTTTGGGATGTTTATCTGGAAGGATTCATTAATTCACTGGTCTCTTAAATATCCCTTTTTGAGATTTCATATTTTTTCCTTTTTTGTTGATCAGTGCAGTTGCAGCTTGTACACTCTTAGAAAAGCAGGTTCGTTTGGTTTTTATATAGAACCCTAGGGTGCTTGAATCAATTTTAAAGAAACCTTTATGCTAAAAACGTTCTGTATAAGTGTAACCGCTCCGAGCATGGGAGGCGGGCGCTAACAAGGACACTAAAGACCACAGCATCTAGCGTCTCTTGCTAGTGCGCCTCTTGAGGCCGGGTGAGTGAGCTGGTCCTACGTTACACTCACTCCTATCAGGGTCACGGCACCAATGTAACCCCTGAGGTTCTATGTGCAAACTGCTCCGAGCGGGATTCGAACCAATATTTCTGGCATGGGAGGCGGGTGTGCTAACAAGGATACTTAAGACCGCGGTGCCAGTCGCTAGTGTGCCTCTTGAGATCAGGGGAGTGAGGTTTACCTGCACAGCTCTTTACTAGCTGGCCTCCGTTACATAAGGAGAAATGTCTTAAAGTCCCCCTGTAAGATTTTTTATCTTTGATCACCAAAATTACATATTTAAACCTTTTTTCCTTGAAAAACGTCTTCATGCCTTAAAGCAGCTTGAATGTAACTCTACACCCTTGCCTCATTTAGTATACGCGGTTCTGTGAATATGCAAAGTAGCCCCGCCTCCACTCACTCACACCAGCTCAAAAAATCCACTCGTTGATGATCACACATTGACCTGATTGGTTACAAGGTAGTTTTGTGACATCAGAAAGACCAGCGATTCAAACCGCGATTTTAAGACTGTCTTTGGTTCACTGCGGTTTAAAACGCTTGCAACGCCAAGGTCATGGATTCGATTCCCAGGAAAGCAAGAACTTATAAGGACTGTAAATGTATACCTTGAAATACAATGTAAGTCGCTTTGGATAAAAGCATCTGCCAAATGCATATTTGTAAATGTTATTATAAAATATAACATAACAAAATTGCATTCAAATTCAAATGAAATGAAACTTCATAAAAATGTTTACATGATGAGAAACGGAATAGTTCTATATGAAGCGCCTGACAGGAACCATTTGAGGTTCTATAGAACCTTTTCTTCTAAGAGTGTAGATGCACAATTAATGCAGTTAATACAATTTTTATAATGTATCCTAATAACACTCGCACTGCTTTTTCCAAGCTCAGCTTTCTAGTATTGAACAACAAATGTTTTAGCATGTAAAATCATGCTGAGTTGTTTTCAATGGCTCTTGCGTTGGTGAAGAGCTCTAGAGACCGTGTGCATATTAACACCACAAATGTAATTGGAACAACATAAGCGTCCTCGCACAGACGGAGCCCAAAGTAGGTGCGATGTTGTTTTGTAAACTGATGCTAGGGGCCAACTCTGACATACACTCAAATGGACACGAGTAAACAGCGCGGCGTAGAGCAAAGTGCCCAATCAGCTGTCGCTTTCCATGAGATGGTTTTTAGAGAGCTTTTAGCTGAGTCCAGATCAAACAGACCAAAAGTGTGTGCATATCCATTTGTTTTGCTCAACTGTACGCCTGGGTTTTTAAGACTGCAGCTGCACTGTGATGTGCATTGTGAGAGAAATCAAGGCCTTGTTTACAGTCCTGAAAGCAAAGCAAACTGATATTGTTCTACAAATCATTTGCTTTAAAATCAACTCGGTTTCAGGACACTGTAGATTCATTGTTTTGTTCCTTGTTCCATAGACATTGTTCCTGTATGCGCATAGAATGTTGATAAGCAAACATATTCTTGTTGTTTTTATATTATATGGTTATTATATAGGCTACTCTATTGTTTTTAATTTTCATATTTTTTTTTGTTTGTTATCGCATTTTTAGAATTAAAACAAAGATTTACTTTATTTATGAATTGTAACAAATATCCATTTTTATTAGACATGCATGTATTTTTCGATTTTTTTTAAAGAACATAATTTACTTTAATTACTAACATTTGTTTTTGCGATTTATCTCACATTAGGGACAACTCTGTCCCCTAAATATAGTTATGCAAACCCTACTTGCCATAGATTATACACTGAACAAAAGTGGTGTTTACTCTGAAACAGTTTCACTCTGAAATTGCTAGTAAATTACACAAATAATTACACATATATGGTAAAGACAGATATAGTATTTTCTTTTAAAACGTACACCAACTTTCTTTGTTTTATTTATATAAAAAAAAGAAGAAGAAGAAGAAGAAGAAGAAGAAAAAAAGCATAGCAGTTAAAAGGGATTTTTATCAGATGTTTCATACAGATACCGTATTGGTGCTTTTTAATATTGTATAAGTAATAAAGTAAATAACTGGGAAGGTTAAAGCTGTGCCAGTAAAAGCACAATGTGTATTAGAAATAGACATAACATGTGGTGTAGACACACACACACACACACAGACACAGCTCCACTCAACCTAGGCAGCTCTTTCTCCGGCATGATATCAGTAATTCCAGGAGTCGTTTGGCATAATGACATTTGATGATCTGCTTGTACTAACTGCTTAGCTAGAAGTAAGGCTGATCAGTGTTCATATTTTCCATCAGCACAGCTTATTGTCAATCAGCAGGAAATATGCCTGACAGACGGGCCTGTGCTGGTGGACGTAATGTGTATTTATGTCCTGCTTTGATGACTTGGCAGAAAAAAGCACTTTGTGTTTTACACTGATGAGGACTTTCAGGCTATTTTTTTTTTTTTAGTAAAGAAGCTTGGTGACTTTAGCACAAACCACTGGGTTGCTCAATCCACTGTGATCTTAAATGAGGCCGAGAGTTTTCCTGTCAGTGGTGCTCTTGATCTGTTGTTGTGAAAGAAAAGAGTTGTAGAGGCTTGTCTTTGGTGAGCCTCAATCTGTTGAAAAGGAGCGGATGTAGATCTTTCGATCTCAGATCTTTTTCAGTGAGACTTTATAACTTTCATTAATTGCAAACATTCATAGAATATGTTAATTCGTAAATCAATTTGGCAAATCTTGAGTATATGTATGAAAATAGATTTGACTTGACTGAAATAATGATTATCTCCAGATTGTAATTTTGGCTAAATGTCTGTAATGTACATATTTTTAATAAAGTAAATAATATATATATATTTTAAAGTGCATGTTAATACCTTAAGGAGGACCTTAATGTAATGTGATTTCCATGTGATTTTCGGTCACTAAACATATTTTATTATTTTTTATTATTCATAAGGAATAATACTGTGGTTTTAATTCAGTCACTAAATAAAGCACATTTTAGGTGACCTGAAAAAAGTGTTTTTTTTACGGCATATGAAGTTTTATCCCTTTACACCTCATTTTCACATTACAAAATGGATGTTAAATATCATAATATTGACCTAAATGCTAAATACAATCTGTATTGAATCATACATTTTTTACATCATCTCTCATATTCATATTAACAATCAAATATGGTTTTCCAATTAACGTGAATTAAATCTGAATATTGGTGATGTTTCCCCCTCAATATCTGTGGTGTTTATGGCCCTCTCAAAACTGAATTTTATTATTATGATTCCCTTCAGAGCATTCTTTTATTAAAAAATCTATATATACAAAAACCACCTATTTAGTTTGACAGTAAATAATGAGGGAGAAAATGGATTAAATCTGGTACCCTGCAGTCCAGAAAATGTGGCTACATCCTTATTTTTGTCCATGAGTTAACAAAGTCTGTTTGCCCACTGAATGTGTCCATGTAGCAAAGCAGACGAAAAGAAAAAAAAAAAATGGGCAGAATTTCAACACCCAGAAATGTGTAACATTTACAGAGATCCCCAGCAATGTCTCATTGAAGCTGCTCTCGCCTCAGTCTGTTCTGTTTCCACTGCGTTCTCTATCGGCCCGTCCCCAGAAGTGATTATGCTAATTGCTGTTTGATCAGATGATTAAATTATAATTCGATTAATCCTGAGCACTAAATGCTCTGAATACATTTACATGTGCTTGGCTGCGTCAGTGCGCAGGGGCGCGAGCTTTCTGCCGTGCAGCCAGTGAGGAGAGGAGCTGACCTGAGACTCACACCCAAATATTAGCACAGGCGCCATGTTTAGAAGAGGCCAGAAACGGACACATCGGGATACTGTACGCTGCTTAACCAAAACCAAACAATACAGAGTTACTGGAAGTATTTAGACCAGTGGTGAGCTGAGATTGATTTTTCAGTGGTTGATATCAATATCTTTAGAGCCAGATGTACAGTATTTTCACATGTATGTGTGTAATTAAATGTACAGGATAATTATTTCAGTATAAATATATACTGACATTGTTTAAATAACAACTTTTTATATATTTACATGATATATTTAGTCAATTGAAAAACAACAAATTTACAATGCTAGCAGCATCTGATTTTGTAAAAAAAACTATATATATATATATATATTCTTCTTGAGCTTAATTTATTTTGGTTGTCAAAAATCTCTTATCATCTATAGAGTGGAAATTGTGGAATTGATAATTACCTATCTTTGTTTTTTGTTTTTTTCACCACTGATGCTCCCATGGGGAATTTATCTGTCCTCACTGTGGAGCGGCTCTTTGTTTTTTTTGTGTGTGTGTGTGTGTGTGTGTGTGTGTGTGTGTGTGTGTGTGTGTGTGTGTGTGTGTGTGTGTGTGTGTGTGTGTGTGTGTGTGTGTGTGTGTGTGTCTTATGTGATAAACACAAGGAAATAGGTGTCCTGAGCAAGCCTGATACTCTATCAACAACAAAGGACTCAGAGGTAGCCCTACAACCTTTTAGCTATTTGGAAAAGGCTCTTGGCCTTCCATGTGGTCAAATTTGCTGACATTGCATTGGCTGACATTTTTGGAAGGCGGATTTTGGGTGATGCCGCAAATTATAAATAAAGAGCAAATAGGCTTTACCAAAAATAATGATTACTTTAGTCAGTTGGATGTGGTATTGGGGAGAGGGACATTATAGAGAGAATTTGATTGAACAAAAATCTACGTAGTGCAGGATGAGTCATCAGTATTTTTGCACTGGTTTCCCTGAAGAGAAAGACTGTATATTTTGAAGGCAAATTGACTAAAAGCTTAAATATACATTAGGGGGGGAATTCGATATGAATCGATTCTATCTTCTACCGATTCACAAATGTCAAAAATCTATTTTCTAAGTGTTACAACCTCTTAAACTTCGCAGTACTACTTACAATTTTAGACACGTTAGAGTTATGAATCACAATAAGCCGTGAAAAACACTCGATGAGGTGCCCATGCAGTGCGCCGGCGGACGCCGCCTCTATGTGATCCTGTATTCAGTTATCTTTCACAGCTTATTGCGCTTGCATGGTCAAACACACACACAAATGCACATTGTGTGAAGTTTTTATGTAAACGCAGTCTGTTATGACCTAAACGAATGTTAACAAATCAGATGTGTAACAGTCTTTTAGATCCGTGCGTTCATTCTTAAAGGGACAGCAGCCTCATAAACTGTTGCCGTCTGTTTCATTCATTCTCATGTAAAAAAAATCACTCACTGCGTTTGACTGAATCACTTTGTATCTTTAATATGAATCAAGTTATATTTAGTAGACTATACAGTGTTTTATTTTTACATTTGATCAGTAAAATTTTGTGTTATCTTACTAGCCTACATGTTAAGTAAACATATAGGCTACTGTACCTGATAAACTTTGCCATATTATTTGTAATTTGCTTCTTTGTTCCTAGTTTTAATAACAAAAATTAAATAAAAATTGCTTTACAGAAGACTGCCAGTCATGTTGTGTAATGATTGCAGTTAGCTTTAATGGCATTTTTTATCTTCAAGACCTATTAAACTGTCTACCGGAGTATATGAAAAGTAACACAAAACAGTAAACTACAATAAAAGCTATGCATTTATCGAAACGAAATTTGATAAAAAAATCGAGAACCGATTTTTAATCCAGTCAAATCGAGTTGTGAGCTACCAAAAGATTCTCACCCCTGATATACGGAGAACATTTTTTTTTACATTTGTGTATTATTTTGAAACAATTTTCACTCAGAGATGACAAGTACATTTTACAAATAATTTAACACATTGAATTAAATGTTACATTTTTAAGTAGAAAGGCTGAAAATGTGCCTGATGGCTGATAACTGGTACTGTAATCTTGAAAAGTAATATTTACTATATTAGTTTTTCAATAAATCAATAATTAGATGTGTTGCTTAAATAAGTACATGCGTAGTTTAGCGCGTGTCTCTGGGAGCCCATCAGCGCTCGCAGCCGAGGCTGTTCAGCTCATCCTCCGAGTCAGCGGCGCTTTAGATTCAGACATCAGCGGCGGCGGCTCTCGTAATTGATGTAGATCCACGGAGGCCGTTTGATCTCCTTCTCACCACCAGGGAGGCTCTAAACGAACGTTTGCTCTGACATTATTCAGATGATATTCAAATCATCTCACTTAAGAGATGAAAAAAACACACACACACACACAGAGAAACTTGACTTTTCCTGTGGGACTTGTGCAGCTCCCGCTCTCACCTTCTTGGCATCTGGGGGATTTCTTCGGCTTTACATATTGGCAGTGAGCGGGGGTCTATTAACCCAGACACGGCTGGGCTGTGCTTAATATTCATGAGAGCAAATTGCAAACTGGTTAAATTGCGGTGCTCCGCTACAGTTTCCTGACGCCAGGCCCGCTGTAGCCCTGGGGCAGGGACAGGAATTCTGACTATCCCGGCTGCTGTTCCGGGCTCCCCCTGCACTCTCTGGCTTTCCGCACGCCGCTGCCTTAATTACCTCGAGCCCGTGACGTTCCGTCAAGGTTCCGCAGCCCGCGGGGAGGAACCACCCCTCCTGTTTGCTGCACAGACTACAGCGCAGACACAGTGGGCCCGCAGCCAACAGAGTGACCCATCCACCCACAGCAGGGCCAAGATTTCATCCTCAGAGAGATACTGCTTTTAAGACATTCCAGCATAACGTTTGTTTATTATTGCACAAGCGATTCATCATAAAAATCGATGAATTATCCCAAAAATAATGGTCCTTTAAAACCCGCACAGAGGCAACATATATGTTTATTTAATCATTAAAATACTGAAATCATCCAGCAACCATCCATGTTATTACCATGTTCTTTTTTTTTTTTTTAAGGTTCCATGGATTGCCATTTATTTTTATGAATTATACATAAGCAGTTCATCATAAAAATACTCAAATCATTGAAAAATATATTTGATTTGATCAAATGTGCAGGTTATTCGGGGTGTACATTTCTGAACTTATTGGCACAATGGTAGTACCACGTGATTTTGGACATTTGTTTATTTTTGAGAATTATATATGTGCTCCATTCATCATCTAAACATGTTTGATGTAGGTTTGGAATGGCCAGGGGCTATTTCACTTATGGAACGTATGGCATTGCCATTTTTAACATGATTTTAGACCATTTTTGCATTGATACATAAGCAATTTATCATGACATTTTTCAAAGCTTCCAAAAAAATATTTCAATTAGGCAAATTTAGCCCTTTAGTGTATAGTTAAAACTTTTTGTAAGGGTTTAATGTATCTGTCCTGATCATTTTTAACACAAACAGTCCTATCTCAGGTTTGTAAGGGTTAACTGAGCGCCCGTGCGGTTTGCAGGGTAAATATTGATCGCACATCACATCACTTAAATAAATCGCCTGGCTAGTTTTGAAAAGAGTCTCGTGATGGCTGGTTACACACTATCTGTGGTCAAATGTTAATGTGTTTTCAAAAGACAAACCCATATTTCTGCTCATCCTAAATGCATCTGTCATTCTGCTCAAATGCTCCTCATTACAAACGCCCAGTCAGACCTGTCACACTCATATATAACTCGTTTCTTTTTGTTTTCTTCTTTTCTTTAGTAACTAAAAAAAAATCTGAAAATGTTTTAATCTGATCTTAAAATTACTCTCTTTTTTGCTGAAATTTAATGTACTGAGGTTCAGTTATATTAAATAGGTTTGATTTTTTAAATAAACCTTTACTGTTAATTTTACAGTACAATACTAATTTTTATCGCCATAAGTTTTGACTAGCTTTTGTCTCATTTGGGGGTCCATCAATGAATGAGGCATTTATATAGCGCTTTCATGTACTACATCATATCAGAGGGTCTCTCCTCAACCTGTGTGTGTGTGTGTGTGTGTGTGTGTGTGTGTGTGTGTGTGTGTGTGTGTGTGTGTGTGTGTGTGTGTGTGTACAGTATGTGTGTATAGAATGTAGAAATATAGAAAAAATAAGTCGTATTTGGCCTGCATACAAAATTTAAAGGGACAGTTCACCCAAAAATGAAAATTCTGTCATTAATTACTCATCCTCATGTCATTCCAAACCCATAAGACTTTTGTTCATCTTCAGAACACAAATTAAGATCTTTTTAATGAAATCTGAGATTGACAGCTACGCAAATGCCACTTTCAAGGCCCAGAAAGATAGTGAAGACATCATTAAAGTAATCCATGTGACTTCAGTGGTTTAACCTCTTTTTTATGAAGAGAAAATAAAACTTAATTTACCACTTTATTTACAAAATATGAATCTCCAACGCGTTCACGAGTGCAGCACTATGCATGTGAAAACAAAACACTCGCGTCACTTCATAAAATTGAGGTTAAACCACTGGAGTCACATGGATTAATTTAATGATGTCTTTTGAACTGTCAATGGGAGGATAGAAAACTCTCAGATTTCATTAAAAAGATCTTCATTTGTGTTCCGAAGATGAACGAAAGTCTTACAGGTACAACGACATGAGGGTGAGTAATTAATGCAGAATTTGTATTTTTTGGGTGAACTATCCCTTTAAAGTAGAGTTTGGGGGGGGGGAAGTCCACTGCTAAATGTTACCCAGACCTTCATCTTAATCTCATAGATTGTTAAAGCAAAATGCACGCTTGCGTGACCACCATGCCCTTAGATCAGCTTGACTTTAAAATGGTCTCTGCCCTTGAGCTGTCACATGCTCACCCCATAAATATCACCCTGAGTCAAGCCCAGACAGGGCCACAGAGGGACAGCGCGTTAGAGACTCTCAGCGGGAATTTACAATGATCGGCTCTGAAAGACAGAAACAAGCAGTGACAAAGAAAGCGCTCTGTCCGTTATTTCAGGCCGATAAGAATCGCTGTTAATCAAACAGTCTGAGGCACTTTCTAAAAAAGCCAGATTAATTATAAATTCATATTTGAAGAGTCGTGTCTGGCCGTTTCTATCGTTTAGATAATAGAGAGCAGAACGATTCTGACTGCGTCGCGAAGCATGTGCTGGGTTTTACTATCTGAATTTGAATCAGATTGGCAGACGCTGACCATGCAGATTTTTAAGGATGAAGAGTCCATCAGTGCTTGAATCCAGAAGCTCATGTCTGTGGTGCTATCAGACTAATCATGTCTGGATAACAGCTGCCGTCTTCTTTATTTTGTGTCTAATGGTTTCTTAAAGTGAAAATATATTTGCCATACCAGCATATTCTGAAAATATTACATTTTTATTAAATATATAAGGGTATATACAAAATATAGATATCAAAAATAGGCCTAAAATATAACATTTATTTATAAGAAATATTACAAATAATAAGTCAAATAATGTAAAATTTTCACCTGATTGACTTTTTAATTATTATTTTTGTTATTTAAGTTTGTTTATTATATAGTAATATTTTATAAAATTGTATGCAGTGGCAGTGCATATAATAGGCTATCTGTTAAAATGTTGGCATGTATCACTGTAGATTCTCAGTATTGACATAAAGTCTTTTAATATTTAATGATTGTTCTTAAGATCCAAAGTTCTTTTGATCTTACACTTGTGCTTTGCTCTGGATTATCAATAGATCTTAGTGGGTTTTAATGTTTTGTGTAAAAAAAAAAGAGAAATACCCAGTGTCGGATTATAAATGCGTTTAGGCTTTTTGTGTTAAATGCTGAAAAAAATGCTTAACGCAATATAGATAATAGAAATTAAATGTTAAGTTTGATATGTGTCTCTCTGTTTTTTAAAAAAAACTAAAAAAAATTGTGTTTGAAATTGTGTTTTGTTCCCAGCATGTCCGTCTGTTATATAAGAATAAGTTATGTGTGAACAAATCAATTCAAATCCATTAGGGCTTTATTGGCATAACTGTGTTGCCGTATTGCCAAAGCAATGGCTATTAAAAAAATAATGTTAAAACATATGAAAAATGATATAGTTTCATTAAAACAAGGTTCAGCACTCATTCTCTAAATGAAATCTTCCTCTTTTAAAAGCCCCAGTGGAGAAATTGCCCACTAAGCTGTTATTTGGCGGTACAATCTGTGTTTATTTTGAAAGATTTAAAGGGATAGTTCACCCAAAAATGAAAATGTTGCCATCATTTACTCACCCTCAAGTTGTTCCAGGTTCTTTCAGTTGAACACAAAAGAAGAAAATTTTGAAGAATATCGGTAATCAAACACGTTAGCCATTAACTTCCATATTGGAAAAACAATACTATGGAAGTCAATGGGGCCCGTCGACTTTCTGGTTACCGACATTCTTCAAAATATCTTCTTTTGTGTTCAGCAGAAGAAAGAAACTCATTCAGGTTTGAAACAACTTGAGGGTAAGTAAATGATGACAAAAGTTTCATTTTTGGGTGAACTAT
The DNA here is from genome assembly GCA_033366665.1 of Phoxinus dragarum. NCBI lineage: Eukaryota > Metazoa > Chordata > Actinopteri > Cypriniformes > Leuciscidae > Phoxinus > Phoxinus dragarum. The sequence goes on along the minus strand of JARPMJ010003258.1, from coordinate 23,141 downwards.
CCCTTTAAGAAGTAAGCTTTCTGTTTAGAGTTACGCGAAACACTGCTTTCCATGTATTTGAGCTCCAAATCTGAGAGGTTTCTGTCTATGCAAGCATGACTCTGAATCTTGAGTCTAATGGACCATAGTGACTAAAAAGTGCCAAGACTCACTGTTTTAATATATTTATGAGCTGTTAAAGTAATGCGTCCCTGGAGATGTGAAGACCAGCTGTGACAAACAAGCTGTTAGTACTTTCAAACAGAGAGTAAGAACCTTGTGTTCTGATTAACTCTAAAAATGGTTCAGGCTGCATGAACAGTTCAGACACTAACCGCATGTCCTCTATTGTCTCCTGCAGTTCTCAGTGAAGACCTACATTCCAGCTTGTATTTTGTCAATGCATCTCTGCAAGAGGTAGTGTTCGCCAGCACCACGGGGACTCTGGTTCCCTGTCCTGCAGCAGCGGTGCCGCCTGCTACCCTGCGCTGGTATCTGGCCACCGGCGAGGAGAGCTACAACGTCCCAGGGATCCGCCATGTCCACCCAAACGGCACTCTCCAGATCTTCCACTTTCCTCCGTCAAGCTTTAGCAAAGTGATCCATGACAACACTTACTATTGCACAGCGGAAAATCCTTCAGGGAAAATTAGAAGCCAAGATGTTCATATTAAGGCCGGTGAGTGTTTAAAGATAATATAGATTGTGGCAAATGTAGACACAAAAAGATTTGAAGGTATTGTGGATTTTAGTAGATGTCTATTTGCTTTGAGGGTAATCTATATGCCAGTGTACTCCTAAATGTTGACAAAACTCATTCAATTGAAATTTACAGTCTTTTCTGGGAAAATGGACCAAAAATATTGATGACTCATCCACACACATTTTTGTCCAATCAAATTATCTTTAGAATCAGAATGTCCCTGTACAATGGCTTGTAGAAAATCATTGCTCATAAAACAATATAATTAATTTATGCGTAAAATTTATATAAAGTTTTTGCAAGCAGATTTTTAAAAGTAAATTTCACATATGGAATTATAGGGATACTTCACACAAAAATAAAAATTCTGTCATCATTTACTCACCCTCAAGTTGTTCCAAATCTGTATGAATTTCTTTCTTCTGCTGAAAAAAAGAAGATATTTTGAAGAATGTCAGTAACCAGACAGTTGATGATGACAAATGATGACATTTGACACCCATTTTTGGGTGAAATATCCCTTTAAGTAAACTCTACTTAATTAAGTTAATTAAAATTAACAAAGAAAATAAGTAACTTTAACTTGGCCAGTAAAAGTTTGTTGAGTAATTTCTACTTAGTTGAGTAGTTTTAAGGCCAAATGTGTAATTTCTGCAATGCTACTGATAACAAATGGAATAGCAAAAATAACGTCTGTTTTCAAACAGGTTTCCCTCTCCCCATCTGTTATTGGTCAGACAAACAGATAGTCCTGCCCTAAACTTACGCCATTGGCTGAGCCAGTGTTGCTATGCTGGGCTGGTTGGATTCTCATACAAAAAGACCAATGTTTTGATAGTACCATGGTGTTTAACTTTTTACATTTTGGTAAAAGACTAATTGCCTCTGCATATTAATCTAGAAGAAAGAAACATTTCAGATTTAAGGATTTTTTTCATATTTTATCAGTGTGTTTTTTTTAAACCAATGACACAAGCTCCTTCTCTCTAGTTTTACGAGAGCCCTATACGGTCCGTGTGGCGGACCACACCGCGATGAGAGGCAGCGTAGCGGTCTTCAAGTGCATTATTCCTTCCTCAGTGGAGAACTACATCACTGTTGTGTCATGGGAGAGAGACACCGTACCACTCGTCTCAGGTAGGACACTGGATACGTGTCTGCATACTTTGAGCTTGAACTTCTAAGGATGCAGTGTTATCTTACTTTAAAGGAATAGTTCACCAGTGTCATCTTATGCTGTTCCAAAGTGGTTTGCCTCTGTGTCCGCTCGTTTCTATATAATGAAAGTGAATGGGGACTCAAATGTCACTGACGTCAATGCTGCCATATTTGATTTGAGAGCTACATTCCCAGAGTTATTGTGGTGCATTCATGAGTCATATAAACCTTTTATGATACTTTCATGGTGCTTTTTTTTTTAACCTTGACAGATCTAGTTGTCAATCACTTTCAACATACTGACCAGGACATTTTTCAAACATTCACTTCAAAATAGTTAAACAGATTTGCAACATGAAGATAAGTAAATGACAACATTTTGAGGTAAACTATTCCTGTGATTTAAAAATATATACAGGCATCTCTATAAGTGTAGTTTTGATGTTCCTAAGCAAGTTTCAGCCAATTACAGTCCTGAGCCCTCGCTTTTTTTTTTTTTTTTTTTGGTTTCCCATCAGTTTAACAACCTCAAGCCTGCTCTTGAAAACACATCCACATCTTTAAGTCATTTCTTGTCCTGTTGGTGACAACGTGAGATTTATTAGTCTCTAACTTGGCATGCTGTCACAGTAACGCTCTTATAAAGAGCTCGTCTCTCGGCTCACGGCTGTCTAATCCTGAAGAAGTGGACGGTGGCAGTCGTGTCACCGAGATTCACTATACTGACCTACTTCCCTTCCAGACGCAGCGCGGTTTTGAAAATCCGTATCAGCTAAATGGAACACTTGTCTACACAACTGTTTCCTTCCCTCAGGGCTGTCGGCTCGTTTTATGGGGCATTTAGCAAATTCAATAAAGAATCAAAAGTCGTTTAGACTGGGGAGCGAGCGGGGACATTTTCCATAGATGTGTAGCATTTTACGAGTAAAAGATACCAATGAGATATATAAATCTTTTATTCATCTTTAGGGAGTAATGTGACAAATGTTCGCTTGTAGTCTTTAAATTCTTCAAACATCTCACGTCTAATGCTCAATCTCAATTTGTGTGCACATCATATTCCTATATGAACGTCGGAGCCCAGGATTGGTCTGTTTTAACATAGAAAAGGGAAAATGTGCAATGAATCTGACAGATGTCTGTCATTTAATAGCGGTTGTCACAAAACATTAGCTTGCCGCTTGTCTGTGCGTGTTTTCCATGCTAAATATTTTATAGGTAAAGCAATATTCCTGCAAACAAACACAGTTTAAACACAGTTCACTGCGTGTGGAACACTTTCACCTTTCCACAGAGGCTTATGAGGGCATTTTGGAGGAGTGTGTGTGTGCGTGATGTACTGTACGTTTGCTGATGGCCCCTCTAAAATTTTCTAAAACCTATTCTTCTGCGATATGCTATAAATAAATAAGCTTTCTAAGTGACCTCATGTAAGTAAGAATAAAGCTATACTTTTTTTGTTATAAAATATTAATTTCTATCTGTATTTCTGTCTGGTGCATTTGGACTCCATCAAGTAATGAAAAGTTTTTGTTTTCAACTGTTAGAGTTCCAGTCTTTAAATATTGCTCGGTTCCTCTTTCAATGTAGATGGATGGTATGTCTGCCATTTTATTATGTGCAAAGTGAACACTGCAAGTCTGTCCGCTTAGAAAACCATTAGCCCTCCTATTTTTAATAAGTCAGAAGATCTGAGGTCTATACGTCCATAGTATAAAAACTGTGAGAGGAATTAAGGTTGTAAACCCCCATTAAAGGTGCAGTATGTAATAATAACAGCTAGTGTTTGAAATTGGTACTGCGGACCAAATTCAAAATATTGGAAAGAGTTGTTTCCCCCGCCACGTTTTCCTCAGACTCGACGCTCACGCGGGTTGCCAGATTGAGGACACACAACAAGCACGAGTACAATTGACAATGGAAAGCGACGAGCCTTGATGAGTTGATTTATCCACGTTTTAATATGCCTCTGGTCATAGAGGTTTTTAGATAGATGCCAAGGCCTTTTAGGTCGGGTCGAATCTGTGATCTCTGACCCAGTTCGTTTGCTGGCTTTCATGATTGCAATACGCTGTTTTCTGCCAACTGGCAACCAAGAGTGTCAGAATACTATTGAGTAAATTGGCAGTGGGTGGGATCGCATTGACCAAAACAAAAACAGACATTCCGACACGGAACACACATTTCTGATTAGAATAACTGTCTGTAGCATTGTTTTTTTTTCTTTCTTTTTTTTTCTGAGAAACATAAACATGTTTCCTAAATCTCTGCAAATATAGTATGGTATTTATGCTTTAGTACAGTCAAAACAATACATTCAGTACCTTTAGTCCAAAGTATTAGCAATAGTAATAGTAATCACTGCCTTAGCAGGCACTTCTAACTAGGGTTTTATGGCTGAAGTATATTTAGTATTATTTGCTATTACTCAGGAGTTTTAGCCGCAGGGGATTGTGGGTAGATCTGGATGCAGGCGGCTGTGTTATGCAGTGGTGAGCCACAGAACAAACCGCTACAGGCACTTTAGAGAGTCCTTAGCATTCCGCACACATGCCTCGCACTGAGACCTCTGGCCAGAACAACCACTAAAGAGAGAGAGCACCAGTGAGGCAGACCCTTTCTATTTCGTTTTCCCCTCTTTCTCATTCAACCCTGCTCATATTCCGCAGTGAATGAATGGATTTCAGTGCAGACAGATTTGGCGAACATATGAAAATACATTCTATCTACTCACTCGGAGAAGCTTACACGTATTGATGGAGAATAAATGCCGTAAAGACTGCCAGTTTTGCCATTTCTTTCCAACTGAGCAAATCCCACCTCAGGCTTGCTGTGCGTCAACCGAAGCTGGTGGCATTCTGGAGAATTTCCTTTCCATGTTTTCCCGTTGTGGTGTTGACATTTTGAAAACCATTGAGCAGCAAGTTGACCATTCTCTGAAAACCACATTTGGCGCCCATCGTGGGGCAAAGCACCCATTTAACCCAGTACCCATTTAATGGACTGAATCTAACAAGGCCCACCAGCAGCATAGATTCATTAGCGCTAATCTGCTTCATAAATACCCATAAATGCTCAATATTTTAAGATCGTTTAGCCGATGGGGCAGAGAGCAATCAATACATTCCTACATTTGGACAATTATGAAAAGGAGAACTCAAATCGGACCCTGTATAGTTAAAACATTTCCATGCTGGAAAATGAAAGAAAAAGGTTGCGTAGCATTCAAAACAATGGGATAGGAGTTCTTATGTTTTTAACTGGTCCCACTGCAGCTTTTTTTCCTCCAAGCTGGGTGAGGCTGAGCTCTCGCCTCTGCAGTCGATGTTTCTATGTATGACTGGCAGGATTGGGGGCTCTTGTCCTCAGTTTTCCCTGTGATTGGTTGAAGTATTGTTATCTAGAGAAAAATGGGTCAACCAGCCCACCAAGGACAGCATGTGTAAACAGGCAAACCAGAGAGAAAGTGGATCTGGGATGGTGCCTCTTCAGCCAAACTGTTTTAAAACCTTTTCTGTACATCAGTGCTCAGTGAGCAGAATTCCCAGAATTCCCAACCCTCTCTGAATCCCTGTGCCTTTTCCACTCTGACAGAGACAAGCGAAGCTTAGACGGATAAATAAAAGGGATACTCTGAAAAGGAGAAGAAGAAAATCAATATTGGTGTGCATTAATCATTCTGCGGGTACCAGAGAGAATTATGGGTACACAGAGGGAGAGATTCATGTGTGCTTTTGCATAGCAAATGTTCTCAAGGCTCACTGGTTTTCTCAGGCATTAGGTTAGAGTGGTTTTAAGGAGTTTGGTATCATTTCTTGATTCCTAGATGTAAACTATGTTAATACTGATTGTTGAAATATATCTGATCAGTGAATGGATTAAATTTTTTGTTGTTTCAGAAATGGGGCTTCATAAAATGTGATCAGCCCATGATGGTGATTTTTAAAGTCAGAGTTAAAATGGACACTGTTAACTTTCTTAAAGGTTAAGATTAAGCTAGGATTAGGCCTTAGGTCAAATATAAATCTGCCTTAGAAAAAAACATTCCTGTTGTGCATCTTGGGATAAAACAATGGCACTGACATGTTTTAAGATATATCAGTGTAAATTGCTGTCAGTTAAAACAGCTCAAACATGCCTGGGACTAGGCTTAAGCCTTGTCTGTGAAACTGGGGGTAAGTGTGATTTTGCAATGAAAGTTTCCCAAACATTCTTAAACTAGGCAATGTTTTATAGCATCACAGAGTAGTTTACACTCTTTGGTGGAATCAACAAAAAAAATACAGAAACCCTTTTTGCCTGTTGTCACCAAGCTCTTTTATTTTTAAACCTCTCATGACCAGGCTCCATTTTTCAATAAATTTGCAATGGATAAAATCATGTACCACACTATGTAGTCAGTTTATTCCTGGTCTATTGAAAGATCTTATACTGAATCCAGTTTCTGATTTCAGAATCAATTAAATTGCTCATATCATATGACGGTGTTCATTACAGTTCTTCCCACCTAGATGATTTAACCTCAGTCTTAGACTGGATCATATCCAGCTTAGAAAACGCATCATAAAAATAACATTTGTCTCCCTAAAGACTTAAATTGGAATGTAAAAGTTGTCCCCCAATCTGGCTAATTATGATGATGTTATAATCTTCATTTGACCTTTGACTCCTTGTTCTGTATCCTGCATCTGCAAATCGGTTTCCCCACAGCAACAGCTAATCACTCTTGAGGACCGTGTCCATGAGCTCTTATCGTCGGCGGACAGCTGCTGCAGTGTGTTTGAATGGAGGCGACGTTTGTTCAGCGTTCATTGTGCTCATGACCACAGCCCCCTTACACACTGCTTCCCTGCTATTGTTTACCGAGAGAAAAGGGAAAAAACCTGGCAGGAGCTTTCATGATAATCTTTGAAATGTTCGTGAATAGGAGAAGAGGGTGAAACGCTCGGTAAAGGAAGAGTAAAACGCTCAAGGTTGTTTGCGTTGCAAGACTGCACAACGCTATTTGAAACAAACAAAGCTAGCAGCTAACAGCTACAAGGACTTAGTTGTTGTTGATATTGCGTATAACTCTGCTGTTCACGTTTGACGTGTTTACTTACTGATTTATGAATAAGTTCACCCAACTATTTAATGTCCTAGAGCTAGATCTGAGGGGTTTTATTTTTACTACAGTATGTGTGGACTTGATAACCTACATTAGGATGGGTTTTTGGTGTTGTATTAACCTAATCAATATCAAGGAGGGTTTACTGTCTGCTTTCAGGCAAAAGCAACAAAACAAAAATCATTTCAAAATTACAAATTGCATAAGACAGAACTGTATTTTACGACGAGGATAAAACTTCCGCAGTCCTCAATAAATAGAAGTGTTGTTGCTAGGGTTCTCCGCTGCTAGCTACGCAGGTTAATGATTGGCTGAAACGTTGCATGCCTCTTCTATTTGTAGCCAGTAAAATCTCCTGCGCCTTTTTTTTTAGTAAATTGCCTGGAGAAATTGAACAAAATAACTGAAAGGGGAGAGGGGGGAGTTGCGTTTCATCTAATTGAGAGCTTCATATTATCTGTGCGGAGAAGATAAGCCCTGTTCTCTTAACAGTTATTACTCACTCTGTTTGTAAGTATGTTTCATCCTTTCTATTGCACTCTGAGGTTTCAGGCCTGCTATCTCTCTTCCTCCCGCTGTAAAGCTTTGCCGCTAGTGCAGCTGCTCAAACATGCAAACTCCAAAATGGAGGCCAAATCATGTGACCGTGAGCAGCCATTTTCTGTATGACTGCGCAATCAAGTTTAAGTCAAGACAAAGCTGTTCATTTACACTGCTGAACGAATGTTTTTTTGGGGGAAAGGATATATTTATTGTTGAATATTGAAAGATGTGCATAAAACAATGATATAGATGTATTGCTGTTTCTGCGTTCACAGATAATGTACACCGCACTGCAATTATTTTTCTTTAAATTCTTGATTTAAACATAAAGCTAGCTAATTTTGTGTTTACGAAGAAAATAAATTACCAATGATGTAAGACAAATTTAAATTATATTCTCTGAAAACAAAATTACATTTACAAAATTTTAAAATTGAACTAAACTTTTAAAAATATATATATTTAATTGTAGTAGTAATAAATATATTTACTGGCAAACAAACATATTTTTGCAATGTGGCTTTAGCCAGAGGCACCAGACACCAGTTTCTTTCCACAGAAATGACTCCTGATATGAATATTGTGAACATATGGTGAATTATTTATGAATGACTAACCCCAGATGCCGCACTTGTTAAAATGTGTTAAAATGTATAAATGCATTCTCATCTGAACCTGGATTTATAATTGATGACATCTGAGAATTCATTTTAAAGCTTTGGCTCAAGTTTTTGAGACGATGTGTGTCTATTGCACGAATTAAACCACCTGTGAGGTCTGTATTATTTTCTGGGATAATAATAGCATGGATGCCGTCTGGTTATTAAAAGTATTCTTTTGTTAATCGATATCTATCTATCTATCTATCTATCTATCTATCTATCTATCTATCTATCTATCTATCTATCTATCTATCTATCTATCTATCTATCTATCTATCTATCTATCTATCTATCTATCTATCTATCTATCTATCTATCTATCTATCTATCTATCTATCTATCTATCTATCTATCTATCTATCTAGTCTTAGTTGTGACATAAATTGTGCTGTGACTTTGCACCTGTCGTTCAAGTAAGGTTTTGAGCGAGTCAGCATCTAGACACTGGACAAACACAGGTGGTGAGTGATGGGCACACACGTCAAACATCTTGTGTTGCTGTTGTCTCTGCTCATTTTTGCCTGGTCTTCTGTGTGGGGTGCATTGAGCAGATGGGTCTCAGCAGATTAGATGGACAGATGAGTGGAAATAGGGTGGTTGGGGGGAGGGGTGACCTCAACATGCTGACCCTTGAGATGTAAGATTTAGAGGAAAAGAGAAGACATTGCATCAACAAGGTTGTGTACAGAGAAAGTTCCTCTCTTTTGTTATTCATTTTCATTATTACACTTTAAAAAAATAATTGTTGGTTTAAAAAAACGTACGTAATACAAAGAAAGAGATTGGTTTATTCAACAGAAACTCAAAATAGTATGTTATCTGAACCACATTAATTATCTAATTTGATTTGACAGAAGAAGAAAAAAAGTTGTCAACAAATCATGAAAACATTTTTTTTTTTACAGTGTATTAAGAACATTGCCCCCCAAATTCTCATTACTGCAATGTGTCTGGAAATTTTATTTAGAGTTTTTTTTTTTTTTTTACATTCTAATTACTTATTCTTATTATGGCGACTCTCCTCATTGTAATATAAATGATGTAACACTTTACAATAAGGTTTTATTTGTTAATATTATAATGTATTAACTAACATTAACAAACCAAGAACAATACATGTGTTACTGTATTTGTTCATCTTTGTTAACATTAGTTAATAAAAAAATACAGCCGTTCATTGTTAATTTTAGTAAATTTTTTGGTCATTGCATAGGGCCAAGTAATCAAGTTTGTCTATGTGTATCATAAAATAATAGTTAATATATTATATATATATATATATATATATATTAAATATGTGTTTAAATATTACATATTGTTTCCATATCTATTATATCATGTTATGTGTATATAACTATTATATTGTACATTAAAAAATAAATATAGTTTATAGTTTTGTGTATTTTTTATGTTTTTTCTTTACGGCAATGAGAAAATAATGGTAAAAAGTTAATAACAGAATGCCTCTTTTTCATTTTAAAATCTTTCTAATCTACAACCATTATATAAAAAAACACTTTTATTTTTAATATTTGCTCTTTCTTTGGACTTAGATGAAGATGGCACTGTATAAAGTTTCCCTTCTGTGATGGTGATGCCACTTGTCTGATAAGTAGGTTGAAAAATGGACCCCTGGGACGCAATCCAGGGCCACACAGACAGGGGCCACGCGGAGTAATTAAAGCGTCCACATCCAGACAGCAGATCTCTTGTGCGGTAATCCGCCTGGCATATGGAGATGAACAGAATTAACGCAGAGGCGAAAACAAATGAATCAAAGCGGCCAGAAGCTTAAGAGCAAATATTTGTTTTTTGGGTGACCTGTCAGGATTCTCCGCTGAGCTGAAGTGGTTTAGACAGACGCTCGCTGACCCACAGCACAAGTGTGCTCCGGGAGAATCTGTCCGCTGTGACGTAGAGGAGAATCTTGAATTTGTTGATGCAATTGATTGGATGTTGCTTTAAGGTTTTATCAGTGGTGATAGTTGCATATTTGATATTCACTTTGCACATTGAGTATGTTGTAGTACATGAGGTTTAGAATTAAGAAATCATTTTAAAGAAAGAAGATGAGCATTATGTTACACAGAGCCGCAGTGTGTGTTTGACGTGTCTGGGGCTGAATGGTGACCCGGGGGTGGGCAGAGACAGATCACTTCTCTCCATGGCAGTAAGTCAGGCCGTTAATGTCTAATTGGCACCTAATGAGAGACTGCGGTCTGACAGCCTCTGAGATCCGCTCTCATTACCTCTTCAGAGCCCACAACATCTCTGACTGCGTTCATCTGAGAGCCACGCTTCATCTTTAAACTCCTTAAACGATCAGGTCAGCGTGTGATATTAATCAGCCCAATCAGAAAAAAAAAAAATTACTATTATTATTATCATCATCATCCTCCTCTCATGACTCAAAGTATATTAGTGAAGTAATTACATCAGTTTTACATGGATTTGAGGATTTCATTTGAAATGTTTCGCTCCCATCAAAAAGCTCCTTAGGTTGATTTCAAACTTGTCTCAGAGCCAAAGCAAATATAATACGTGTATCTAGTTACATACTATAGGATTATAGAGATCAAGCTCTCTGTGTATCAGCTGTTCATAAAAAAAACATGTGTTTCAATGTTCTCAAGCGCCTAATCTGACTTTTTTTTTAGATTTTCCACATGATAAGACATCTGCTTTCAGAAAACCCTCCACATTAATACCTAAATCTCTCGCAAGGATTAACTGAGCTGAATTTAAACACTGTAGATTTCTGTTTGTGTAAGGAAAATTGATTTAATCTGAAGTATTGAAGGTCTTCTTGAGGATATACACAACACAGTGTAAAGACAAAACATGCACTTTTAATGATCACTCTTTTTCACGTTAGGTTAGCAAACATTAATATTGTGTATTGAAAAGTAAATAGTGTTGATTTTGATTTCAGGCCATTGAGAGAAACTGTATAAAAGAGAACGTTGCGAATGAGATTGTTAGATGTTCAGCTGGCATCTCGGCTTTGTTGACTGGACTAATAAAGTCTGATCTTTGGCATCTGGTCCTTTTTGACTTGAGAGATTTTTTGCAAAGGAGAGAAGACTTTTACAACTGATGCTGGTTTTCCTCAGAGATACGTAAGCCTCCAGCCTAGCTGTGGTTAATGAGTAAAACTGGGTTGGCAAGATTACATGTATCCCAAAATGTATCTAATTCACAAAACAATGTTTGCTCGCAGACAGAAGCTGAACTCTCTTAACTCCGCTGCACTGTATGTGCATTAACGTGCCTCCCGCACAAGTTCATCTGCATAAGATGATACAGTAGCGCCTCAGGATATGAACAGATGGGAGTGTTTAGCAAACTCACAGCCCACCTTCTCCCCCCACGGGCGGCTCTGTTAACCTGTCACTTGTCATCACAGGAGATCCAGGCACCATATGCCCAGAGCACCAGAACCTCACCAGACATGAAAGCGGATGCGGAGAGGAACAGGGGAGCTGCTTTTTTGTGCCGTCTGTTGTCGCGATCAAAGATCTGTCAGTTCGCTCTGCATAATGTGGAAAACTGTTCTGATCATGCTACGTCTGCTTCTTAGATTGATCTCTGGGATATGTTACTAGCTCATTGATCCACTGCAGACACCTGTGAGAAACTCCTGTTGACTAACAGTTCAAACACGAAACGCTTATCCACGTTTGCGAGTAGACGATCAGGATAAATAAAATCCTGAGCTCTGCTTTATTCATTTATTTGTTTTTACTTTTAGTCAATTTATATTATAGTAGGTTTTTTTAGGATTTTTTTTTCTTTATTTGTATATTTTCAGTATATTATTGAAATAGTGTAAAATAAATCATTAATGTGTATATGTGTATAATTATATAGATTTATATATATACTGTATATACATACAGTATGTATGTATATCTTAGCCTTAGACTTCCTTGCCACCGAAGTTATTGTTTACTATTTGTGAACAAATCTGTGTTTAGAGTCAGGTCTGTTGAATGAATCTGGATCTGAATGAATCATTCCCAGCAAAAAAAAAAAAAACACTGTTCCTTCAATTATGACTCTAGCTGCTGTGCTTGATCAGTCATATTCAATGTTTACATTTTCAGAAGAAAATGTGAGTGGTTCTTGCCTTTGCATTGATAAGCAGTTGCTAGGGTTTTATCTGTGGTTGCTATGGCTTTGATAGTACTAGTTGATCACTAGGAGGTTGCTTTCTGACCCAAGTCTCAATGATATTCTGGTGCCCGAATTTGGCATTAAAGGTGCAGTAAGCATTTTCTGAAAAATGCTGTTGATATTTTGAAATCACCAAAAACAAACACGCCCCTACTCAAAAGGATCAAACCCCTATCTTTATAGCTCCTCCCCCAAATTCACGAACACACTATGCAACACAGGCACCTCCCCCCTCATAAGTGGACACTCCCCTTACTACTGATTGGCTGAAGTGTTTGCACTCGGTCTGATCCACTTTCAACAGAGTTGCTCAGAAATTGCTTACTGCACCTTTAAGGGAGCGATTCTTTGGTCCATTTTATCATCTAGCAGGATTTTTTAAGTCCAATCTTTAAAAAAAGTTACTTTTGGAATATTTTGTACAAGAAAATACTATTTCTACTTCAAAATATGATGTACATTTTTTGCCATTCATGTAAAAAAAATAGTCATCGTTTAAAATGGTTTGCAATGTCTGTAATTAGTCGTGAAATGAACAAGTAATTTTGAATGAAAATTGTTTCGAAGTAAAATCTTCCACTTTTCCTCAAAAAGCTGAACAATTAAAAGTAACCTTCATGTTTGTAGCACAAACAATGCGGGACGTGTCACACACCAAAGTTTAACTCTTTCCCTGCCATTGACGGAATTTTCTGGCTTTCCGTGTATTCACTGTAATATGGTAGGGGGCGCTATTACGCATCTTCTGAAAGAGTACTGAAGCTCCAGATCAGAAGAAAGTCAAAGAAGATGTAGAAACATGCGATGGATGGATTTTTTTATTTTATTTTTAAATCAGAGGGTCTGCTCTTTCTTTTGATATATTGCATGTTCAGATATTCATACAATATGCAATAAAATATTCTAGGGGTCATGAAAAGTTTGTGGAAATGATCAAAAACTCTGGTGGTGGCTGTCAACTAAAAAAAAAAAAAAAAAAACGCTGGTGGGGAAAGAGTTAATTATTTAGAGTTCAGGGGCTGGTATTATTGTAGTGATAGTGATGTTTGCCTTAACACGCACTACTAATTAAAACAAACAGTCTTGTCGTTTATATTTAAAATTGCGGCGTTTTGATGCGGCGAAAAGTGTGCCGAGGGCTTTTTGTAGCACTCTGGATGGCACCGTCCGATTTCAAAAAGGCTTAGTCCATCAAAAGAGCTTCATGTATTACATGTATAATGCATAAAAATGCATTTTTCTCAGAATGTTCAGTCACATGAATTTTGAGTAAGACATTGCTGGGGGCTTGACGTCCTCAGAGACAGGACCCCAAAAAGGGATTATTTTCTCTCTCTTTCTCTCTCTCAGAGCTTATTCCTGCGAGAAGGAGACGGGGAGAATGTCTTGGTGCAGTAGCCCAGTGACACAATTGCTCTGATCTGCCTCCAGCAACACCACCAACCCCCCGTCTCCACCCGCTTCCACTCCGTGCTAATGTCAAAGCCTACGAGTCACTCCGCTGGTTGCCACAGTAACAGACTCACCTTCCTCTTGCCTGTCAAATCACACCTAAAGAGACAGATACGTCTCGTAGTGAAGAGTCAGATCGAATGCAAACCGCAAAATAGACACGTCTCTGAAATAGCTAAAAGCTTTTTTTTTTTTCGTTCAGTACATTGCCGGAAAAAGAACAGCTGTCAAGGAAAGAGAAAGAATCATGGTTTGGGAGGGAGGACGGGGGTGTTCTGGGTAGAAAGTGGGTGTATCAGACATGACAACCCGACTTTTGCAAATTTGCAAGCTTCACGGGACAGCTGTATTCCAGAAACGAGCGTCTGGCTCTCTATACTGTCTGTCTGCGCATCACAGCACCGCGGGTGGCAGCCACAGAGGAAACACAGGCTTTTGGCACCTGGGCGTTTAACCTGCATTTTACTGCATGTGCTGACAGGCAATTAAACCGTAGCCAGGGGCTAATTACCTCAGATAGCAGCAGCTGCAGTGGAGACGAGAGGTAAAATTTGAGCACATCAAAAATGGCGTTGTTCGCTTAAATGACGAAGATGCATGTAAGCGTGTTACGGTGTCCGACAGCATGAGACGAAAGATCTGTGATTAGATGATTTATGTAATGTGAGTTCTTGGAAACTTCAACACGTTTTTTTTTTTTTTTTGCACAAGGGCAAATGTGGCTTTCGGGGAAGATGTACGGAGCTAAAAGAACAATGTCAACTCCACAAAAGGCGTAATGGAGTAATTGTCGGTCTCCACGGTAACATTCAGTGCACATTGTTCAGGTGGAACAGCTGACAGAAAGACCATTACGTAGTAACCCTGAGAGAGAGAGAGAGAAAGTCTCATGTGGTTTATACCCTATTTTTGCATCCTTTTTATCATACGTTGCGTAGAACTGAAGTATAAAATGTAAAATGTTTATATTGCTAAAGAACTAACATTTTCTGGTTAGTTGTGCTTGCTAAAGCCTTATTTATATTCTGTGTATAAAGTAGACCAGTGGCGTAGCGTCTGGTTATGCACATGCATAAAGGCCCGGGTGGGTTGGGGCCCGCAGTGTGGACCCCCGGAAATGCGATGTTTTGGTTACACTTTATTTTAAGGTGACGTAGTTACATTGTACTTACTCAAATAAGTACTGAGTAATATTAATTAACTACATGTAGGCCTATACTTACTATAGAGTTAAAGTTAGGGTTCGGTTTAGGGCTAGTTACTTGTAATTATGCATAATTTACTGTTATTAGTAAATACAAAACCTTAAAAATAAAGTGTTACCAATATTTTGCCTATGGGCCCAGGGTTGGACTTGTTACACCATATATATATATATATATTCTACAATTTATAATCCCGATAACTCTTTTTTTTAGCATAGTGTCACAGTGGTGAGTTTTGCATGCATAGCGCCACTCATATTTATTTATTTAGAATTATTGTTATTAGTTAAAAAAATGTTAATGTACACAAACATACAAAATGCATATTTAAATGTACACTATGTAACTCTTGGCCCTTTAGTGGTTAAAAACAAAACCTCATGCATTTTGCAGAAGAACATTGTTCTGGTTGTGCTTCGGCTCTGTGTGACTGTGTGGATGAATATGATTTTCCTATTGCTCATCAAATATTTCTCAGGCTGACTAGCTGAAGGCTTTACTGTAGCTATACCCATTAAAAGACACAGTACTTCTTTGAAAATTAATTCCAGCACAGCGCTGCTAAAACCATAATGAAATGACCCTTCAGATAATGCTTTAAAATGAACTCTGTTAGAGAATTATATGTTCAATAAAATATCGTACTCACCTGTTGAGTCATAAAAACGCCGTCATCTCCGCATTGCTTTTACAACATTACAAGTCCCTCGGTTCTCACCATCTCCGAAAAGCCAAGCCAATGTTGATTCTTGTTTTTATTACGAGCTTGATTCCCCGAAGGTTTGAGATTTAGCTGCTATATCAAACTTTCTCGCTCATTGTGTCAACTAACCTATTGTGGGAGTGGCATAGGTTAGCATAGTAGCCGGAGCAACTTTTTTGTCATAATTTACAGTTATGACAAGACACGCACCGGGCGAGTGATGTATTTACGCGATTTCCCTCGAGAACCATCCCGCTAGGTCTAAAATATGAACACTTATAACGGGCTTATCATAGTGAATCAGGGTAAGACAATTATTTGGAAGAAGGATTGATGATATATTGACTTGTTTTGACATTTTGTTAATTAATAAAAAAAATTTAAAAAAAAGTTACATAGTGTACCTTTAAAACAAAAAAAAAAAAAAAAGTCCATTTGCTTTGTCTTTGTTTTAGAAATCCTCAGTAATTTTGCATGCAGCCTACTTGCGTCTAGTTGACATGGGGAAGTGTTGTCCAGAAGTCCCCGAGATACAGGTAACCGTCTGTTCCTGTTTACTCTGACGGAGCAGTCACGAGGGGATGGAAACTTCCCCCCTGGAGCAATTAAAACCTGAGGATAATTGACAGTGTGTTATCACACTTCATCTCTCCACTAACTTGAGGAGAGAGAAAGGGGGGGGGGCACATATTTGCAAATAAACCTGGTCATCAAATATCCATTCAACACATTGAGGGCCACTGGCTCCTTTAAGCTGACAGAGATTCTGTACCTTGTAATGTGTGAGCGTCAAAGTGTAAATCAATTGAACTGCATTGCATTTGGCACATGCTTTTATCCAAACTGACTTTACGGTGCATTCAAAGTAAAATTTTATCAGTATATGTGTTACCTAGGAATTGATCCTGTGACCTTATTCTTTTTCTCTCCAAATGGAGGATAACATATTTATTTAGTTTTAATTTTAGTCCATAAAGCTGCATTATTTTATTGTCATCAACTCCTCACTGTAAATAAAACTCGTTTTCCAATAAGCAGCGTTATAAAAGATTAACAGGATCTAATTTAGCACATGATTTGACATTATAGGCTTCAGTTCGCTGCAGTTTTTTATATCAAGGAGTTTAATGAACTGAGCACAACAGCAAGGACACGTGCACTCACACTTACTGTCGCACCGCTTTCATCTGTCCATCTATCTTTCATTTGTCTCATTCTACCCTTTCGCTTTTCCATCACTCATCTCTCTCTCTCTCTCTCTCACACACACACACACACACACACACACACACACACACACACACACACACACACACACACACACACACACTTGGTCCTGAATATTTAATGTCTTGAATTACAGTGCCTCTCATCCATAATGAAGAGATATCAGACAAATGGAGCTTCTGCCTTCAGTCGCTCGTTTCGCAGCTGAGAAGCTAAATGATTTTAAGGGTCAGGTTTGTTTGAATATCTAATCCAGATTCGGTCTCCAGGGGCTGCTGTGTGTTCCCTGACTCAGCTGGATACCTTTCCTATCAGCTGCTGCTAATCACTGAGATTGGTTGCAAAAATGAAACCTCAAAACGCTGGGAAGGTAATCATGTTATGTGGGCAATTTTATACACTACTGGTCAATAAGTAGTTTTAAATGTTTTAGAAAGACGTCTCTTATTGCTCACCAAGGCTGCATTTATTTGATTAAAAATGCAGAAAAACAGTAATATTGTGAAATATTACCATTTTAAAGATTTTTTTTTTATTTTTTAGCTCTTGAGCACCAAATCAACAGTACAGTAGTTTATTTTAAAAAACTAAATTGACATCACTGTATATATAATGCAGTTCAATGCATTGTGAATAATATTGTGTTGTTATGCAGCAATCACTATGATTGAGTTTACAGTAAATCTGTTGATTTAACCCTGTGCTGTACTGTAACATATTACAGACTCTTTGAATGTTTGTATGAACTGCTGGATTGAAGATCCTGTGTGTGTGTGTGTGTGTGTGCGTGTGTGCGTGCGTGCGTGCGTGCGTGTGTGTGTGTGTGTGGGTGTGTGTGTGTGTGTGTGTGGCCCCAATTAAAATGACCCCAATTGAGTCTAAATTTTTTGGTCCACGTGAGGAAAGCGGCTTACAAATCATATTCAATTATGTTTTTGAAAATGTAAAAATGCAGAAAGTTTTCTGTGATGGGTAGGTTTAAGGGTAGGGTTAGTGAATAATCTCAACATTTTTCAACCCCCTGAATAGAATCCCTCACAACAGCACAAATCAAAGGCTTCATCAGTTGCAACAGGTGTACTTGAGATAGAACACATGAAATACCTGGTTTGGTTAAGTGTCATGTTTGACTGCATGTTAGAAATAAGTCAAAATAATGGTACAAAAAGTTAAGAGAAGATATCATTGCCCTTCACAAACATGGAACATGATACAAAAAAGATACTGAAGGCACTCAATGTTCCTTGAGACACTGTTGGAAGCATAGTTCGCAAGTTCAAAGTTAAATGAACAGTAGTTACACTACCTGAACGGGGCAGAAAAAGGACGCTATCAACGACTGCAAGCAGATTTTTGAGAAGGCAGGTTCAGAAAAACCCATGAGTGACTGCAAAAGACCTCCAGCAAGACATGGTGGCAACAAGAACTGAGGGTTCAGACTTACACCACTACTGACCCAAAGGCACAAGAAATGTGCTCAAAATTATATAAATAAGCCACAGAAATTTTTAGTTGATGAAACAAAACTGGAACTTTTCAGCCCTATGGATCAGCGGTATGTCTGGAGGAAGAAGAATGAAGCATATGCTGAAAACAACACTCTGTCTACAGTTTGCATGGTGGGGATCGGTGATGCTCTGGGGCTGCTATGGATCCTCTGGCACTGGAAACCTGCAGCGTGTGGAAGGCAAGATTGATTAATTGAAGTATCAGGAAATTGAAAAACTGAAGCTTGGGTGTTATTGGACCTTCCAACAGGACAATGATCCTAAGTATACCTCTAATTCCACCAAGGCTTCGTTGCAGAAGAAGTCCCGGAAGATTCTACAGTGGCGATCACAGTCACCTGACTTGAACCCCATAGAAAATCTCTGGTGGTGGGATTTGAAGAAGGCGGTTGCAGCACACAAACGATTCCTCAGAAACGCTGAACCTGGTGTCTGGTTATACATCATGTTTACAGCAGGTCATAACAGCAAAAGGGTGATCAGATGCTTGCCATGAAGGGATTGAATACTTGTAATACTGCAGAAGTCATTAAAAGTTGTTATTTTCAGTTGAAATTGGGGAAACCACTTGAAACATTTGTTGTGTTGAGCTATTTTAATTCATTTTATTTGATTTGTTCATTGCAAGCAGCTGAAAGTCTGTAAATTTTGCCAATAACCTTTACATTGGGGATGAATAATTTTGATTACAACGGCAAATCATAAAACATTGCAACAAGTGTAGTTGGGTAGGTTTAGGGTTAAGGGATAGTATACAGTTATGTTATCATTATGTCTATCATTATGTGTAAAGTCTTCATAAAAAATTGTGTGTGTGGTGTGTGTGTGTGTGTGTGTGTGTGTGTGGTGTGTGTGTGTGTGTGTGTGTGTGTGTGTGTGTGTGTGTGTGTGGTGTGTACAGTAACAGTGGGCCACGTTTCCCTGACAACAGCAGCTGCTGTCAACTCACATCTCACACTCTGACAAATGATGCTTTCTACAACCGTGTTAATTGCATTCTCTCTCTCTCTCTCTCTCTCTCTCTCTCTCTCTCTCTCTCTCTCTCTCTCTCTCTCTCTCTCTCATCTCTCTCTCTCTCTCTCTCTCTCTCTCTCTCTCTCTCTCTCTCTCTCTCTCTCTCTCTGATAAAGACACTGATCAATCTGAAGCTCACTGATTAGGCTTTATTAAACGCCTGGGTCTTGCTCTTGTTTGTTTTTGTTTTGTTTTTTTAACTCTCCCCCACTTTATGTCGGATAATGCGGTCACACTGGCTTTTGTGCTTTTACTGTTGTTTAGAATTGAACAAACTCCTCATCTGGCTTAAATGTTTTTTTAGCTTACTTTTGTGTTGTTTAGAGTTATAAATCACCTGAACAGTTTATGTTAGGGTTACTTGAGATGGGCATAAAGACTAGTGTATGAGATGGAGGAAGTGTCTTTGACTTGTGTGTGAGTGAGCTGAAGGAATATGAAGTCTATAAAATCATGTTATGTAAAATGTCATTATGAATTTGTATGAATCGGCAAACAGAATATCTCAGAACTTGATTTCTGGGTAACCTTTGGAAAATGCCACATCAACAATATCAGCATTAGATATGATGTTTCTTTTTTTTAAAGTATGGTTTTAGCAGGTGCAACCACTAACCAAATATTTATTTTACCACAAATACTTTTATGTGATGACTCAAAATAATGTGTGAATCGCCTTTAGAAACAGTGTCAATGACAATTCACTATATTGAATCAGACTTTCCAAATGTTATCAAATACAAGGCATTTCTGTGCAGATCACGTTGCAGACAGGCCGCTGCCGTTAATATTGATTACACTCTATTGTACAGTGTACACACACACACATATATAAACCAATTAACTGCTCAAATATCTTATGGGCTGTCGTCAGAGCCACGGGAAACGGATTCATGTTGATTGTGTTCAATATTTTTGTGTTATTTGGAAGGTGACACATGTGTGATCGGTTTATGATTTCCCTTGCTTTTTTGAAACAACCTACTCTGACATTCACCTTTTATTAACATTTATGGAAACTAAGTTGCAAATTTGGTCTTTGAGAAATCATCATGGTGTTGATGTCAGTCAGAACCACAAGCACATTAACATATGACCTCCAACATTTACATATTAATGCTTATTCAGAATTCATAACTATAACACAGATGTAAGCCAGTCATAACAGCTACTGTAACATAATTTTCTATGGAAGCTTTGTTTCAGCATGGAATAAAAAATAAATAAGCATCAGTTTTATCTCACAATTCCGACTTTATTGCCCGGTTTTACAGACAAGGTATAAGCCTTAAGCCTGTTTTAAACTGAAGCACCTTGAACTGGTATATCTTAAAATATGTCAGTGCCATTGGTTTGTCTCAAGATGAAACTCTGAATAGATTTTTTTGTATTCAATGGCAGAAGCAAGCTTTTGTCATTTATTAAAAATCACACTTTTTTTTTTTCAATTTAAGTATAATTTTGTTTTCTCTGGAGTCCACTTAGTCTCAGCATTATGGAAGATTGTTTCCGCCACAGAATAAAACAATTTAAAAGATTATTGCGGCTTTTTATTGCACAATCCTGACAATTTGTTTGTGCTTACTGTACGTCTCTCAATTCTGACTTTTTTATTTTTTATATTATCTCGCAATTGCGAGAAACAAAGTCAGAATTGTGAGATATAAACTCACAATTGCAAGTTATAAAGTCAGAATTGCTTCATATAAACTCACAATTTCAAATTATATAGTCAGAATTGTGTGATATAAACTCACAATTGCAAGTTATAAAGTCAGAATTGCTTTATATAAACTCAAAATTTCCAATTATATAGTCAGAATTGTGTGATATAAACTTACAATTGTGAGTTATAAAGTCCAATTCTGAGTAAAAAACTAGATGTAAATTTGCAATTGTGAGAAAAAAAGTCCGAATTGTGAGATAAAAAGCCGCAATTATCTTTATTCTTTTTTATTCTCTGGCGAAAAAAGCTTCCATCAGTATAGTCTCACATTTACAATTCGTAACAATTGTCACATAACATTTCATACAAGTTAAATGTTTAATTAACAAACCTGTAAAATATGTAGAAGTGTGTGTTTTGTGGTGAGAGGTTAGGAACATGCATTGTGGGAATATGTGCCAGTTTGTACTGATTTCAAACTGATTTCAAATTGTGACTATTTTGTTTGCAACTGTTTTTTAAGGATCAAAAAGCACTTACTGTAACTGAACTTAAAAAATACAAAAGTGTACAATATTGCTTCAGAGGGTTTTAATGCAGTGATGAAAAAGAAAAGTGTAAAAAAACGGCATTGTGGGATATGCATTAAAGATCAGGGAGGAGCATTGTATGGCTTGGGTGTGCTATACAGTATTCAAATGAAAGAAAAAAAATGTGAGATTGCTAGAGGGAGAAACAGAGAAATCGGCTTTACAGGAAGAGAAAGGAACCCAGTAACCTGTCATTTCGACACAGTTAAAGCACCTCAAATGCTTCAGCTATCAGATTAGGAAACTGGGGCACACAGCTCCCCTATCGGCTCTTCTGTAAGTGTATTCGTCCTCAACGTCTGGCCTTTCGTTGCGCCATCTCAAATACAAAATGGCATAGGATAGCAATGCTACTGAGTTAATAATCTCATTCTAAATCACCTGAAAAGTCTTCTCATTCTCCAGACAAACACAGCAGCACATTAAGTGTGACTGTTAGCAGAAATGTAATTTGCTCCCGCTGAAGTGTATGTTTGAGTAATAGCTGCAGAGCCGTGTGTGTGTGTGTGTGTGTGTGTGTGTGTGTGTTCGTGCGTCCACCACGCATATACACACACACAGTTATTTTCCTTTTGTCACAGAAGACAAGCTGTCTTCTTATATACCAGCACTGCTCGCATGCAAAGGAACGAATAAACAAGTACTTCACATATCTCTTTAATGTGATGTGTCTTGGGGGTGTGAAAAAATATGAGAAAACAAGTGCGTGCGCGTGTGTGTGTGTATTATGTATATATTGTATGTAGTACAATTTATATATATATATATATATATATATATATATATATATATATATAATAGACACACACACACACTCATTAAACACAAAAATTATATATATAAAATTGTGTGTGTATATATATATATATATATAATATGTGTATAATAATTAAAATAATATTATACATACTCAAATTATTGATGTTAAGATTAATTTATGTAAATGTATTTTTATTATTTTTAAAGTATTTTATATTTTTAATATTATAGTTTTTAAATAGGGGTTTAAACATATATTTAATAATTAACAGTAACAATCAGCAATAACAGTAAATAGTGTATATTTTGTCACACTCATTTAATAAACTAATTTTACATTTAGATCCTTACTTTCTCATGCTAGTGGTTTAAAATTCAGGACAGCTCATTAATCTTTGCTTAGACAAACGAATACGTTCATGTCTCATGCTCTCTCTCTCTCTCTCTCTCTCTCTCTCTCTCTCTCTCTCTCTCTCTCTCTCTCCCTCTCTCTCCCTCTCTCTCTCTCTCTCTCTCTCTCTCTCTCCCTCTCTCTCTCTCCCTCTCTCTCTCTCTCTCTCTCTCTCCACCCACTCGCTGTGTAAATTGTAGCTCGTCACACTCAACATTAAGTCCACGACTGGCAATGCCTGCAGGACCTCAGATCTGCGGTGTGTCATCTCTAACTGGGTCAGAACTCACAATAGCTG
>JARPMJ010003257.1:32500-96946 GCA_033366665.1 Phoxinus dragarum | reverse complement strand
TAACGGGACGGTTTTGAGTGTCATTGTTCGTCTGGAGCTGCTGGCCACTGACTGCTTGTATATTACTCTTGTGTACTGGCTGTTCATTTTTTGTTTTTCCTTATCATTTGTTTGTCATCTTCGCTATGAATAATTATTTTGCTTCGCTTCAGATGATAAAGAGACATCCACTCTTGCATTGCATGTCAGTGCATTTTGGGGGCGGAGCAATGCAGGGAGGGGCGTGTCTGCCTGGGTTGATGTCAAATATAAACACTGTTTCTCAGAAATCACTTACTGCACCTTTAATGTGCATTTCTCTCTATAGAATATATATTGGCCTTGAAAATCGCAACTTTTCATTTTCTGTCGGTCTTAGTACACGATGTAACTACAGACGAGTCAAGTTTTAAATAGGAAAAATATTGAAACTCTTTGGTCATTTTTTTTGAGAGAGATGCTAACGGTCTAATCAGATTCAATGATCTATGCTAAGCTATGCAAAAAGTGCTACCCCGCCAGACCCGGAGATCGGATTCGAAAACGGTAAAACTGTTTATTTTCCAATGAGCCTATTTCCAAAAAAAAAGTGGAGAGTTCCTTTAAATGTTCACTCAGTCTCCTTTCTGTTTTTTCCAACACATTCATAACCATTACTTTTGCTGGTAATTACTTTATGTGTGCGCTTGAGCACTTAATATTTATTCTTTAGTAGGACAGTTTTAAAACTCAAACCATTTCTATATGCCTCCAAATCATAACCATGCAACTAATCGACTAACCTACTTTTCCACCGGTGGCCTTATTTCCGTCTAGCCTGCGTTCAGCTCCTGTCAGAGCCGGAGAAATTGTGTGTTTTTTCTCTCCAGGTGTCTGTCAGGCGTTCATGTTCTCTCGTGACTGATGGCCTGACGTGTGTATATGTGTCCTGTAGAGACTCACTCCAACCTCTCGCCGTAAATAAACACAAACGAGCCTCTCGTGAAGGTCGGCGGACAGGGTCTCACCTCATAAATTCGCAGACACTTTTACAAATAATGGAAGCGCATGCTTTCATCACGGTGGAGGCGCTTTGCATGTCAACTTCAATCTGGAGAGGCTGTTTACTGATGGAAAGAGTCATCCGTGCACGTCTGGATCACAACACGCCGCTCGCACCAGTCCAGACGAGTGTCAGCGCGGCGTCACGCAGAGTCTGCAAACTAAACCTGGACGTAATTACAGCCGTGCACAGTTCCAGATGCAGGACGAGTTGCCTTCAGCTACAGGTCTGAAGTTTGACGTTTGCTGCATCGCTGACAGACGTTTGGGGTATTCACACAGAACACTTTTTTTTTCGTCTAGAGTTGCATAAAAAAAAAACACTTTTATTTTTATTTTTTTAATGTTATGTCATGCAAGATTCTGCAAAATACACGAGTCAGACAAGCCCGTCTAAAGCATGTTTACATAGAAAAACAAGGGAATGGAAACCGGGCACAATAAGACCAGGAATGTGCACGTTTTTCTATGTAAACATGCTTTAGACGGGCTTGTCTGACTCGTGTATTTTGCAGCATCTTGCATGACAACATTAAAAACATTTTTTTTTTTAAATGCATCTCTAGACGCAAAAAAAAGTGTTTTGTGTGAATACCCCAAACGTCTGTCAGCGATGCAGCAAACTTCAAAAAACCTGCATCCGTGCATGTTATATTTACAGTGCAGTGTTTGTGATTTTGCATACAAATATAACTCGCTCTGCATATTGAGCAGTGTTTCTAACAGTAGTTGCTATACGCAAAGTCATAGGTTTGATTCCCAGGCAATGCATGAATCCATGAAGTTGCTTTGGATATAAATGTGAATTTTATTATACCTTTAATTTAACCAGGTGGTCCCATTGAGATTCAAAATCTCTTATACAAGAGAGACCTGGCCAAGGTACCAGCCAAATCACAACAAATGCATACATAACAAACACCAAATTACATTTTCACGATAAAAGAAGTACAAAATGTAAACAAAAAAACAATGAGACTCAAGAAAAACAAGAACATGTCTCCTTCACAACAGTCTTTACAGTAGTTTTAAATTCATTTATGGACATAAGGGGTTTCTAACTTTAGCTCTTTTTGTAGATTATTCCAATATATGTGCATAATGTGCCAAAATGTGCATGTAAACAAGTTTCATCTTCAGTGAAAGTCACTGTTGTGTGTCAGATTCCTCCCCTCACTGCATTCTTCTGTTGTATATCCAGTTTTACCTGGAAATGTCATATTGCTAAAGTAAAATTGGTTGATTTTAGAGCAGAAATGCTTTTGAAAAGATGTTTTTGCATTTTATTTGAGCAATTAGCATGTTTCGGGCAGTCAAGCACTCATAACTCATTAAAGCAGACGTGACTGAAGTGGTCAGAGAGTGTGTTTGTGCTCTGGCAGAGGAGATGACAACATGTGATGAGTGGTGTGTGAACGCGGTGTTGTGAATCATTATAATCCTCATCATTTGTAAAGAACAGGATTTAAGGGGTGGAGTTTGTTGGAGCTGCGCGTTTCTAGTAGTTCTTCTGAACATTTTATATAACATTAAAATTGCTCCTCAGCCTTTTTGGAGTCTAATATAGTATCTGTTCCTATCAGTTTGTGTTGTTGCCAAGAGTCCTTCTGTGGTGATTTGTCACAGCCGGTTAAGAGGAAGACATGCTGTACATTTAGTGTAGGACTGCACAATTTGGGGACAAAAAAAATTGGGATTACGATTTAAAATGCAATTTAAAAATTTGCTGTGCTTGTTTGTAGAGCTGCAAAAATAAATTATTATTATTAAATAAGAATATAAACTTGCTAAATCAAAACAAAATAAGATCTATATTGTAAAATACAAATATATTATTTAATAAAAATAATATAATAATAATAATCACAATTTAGGCCAAACTTTTGTGATTATAAATCAACATGGCTATTAAAAAAAGTTATAATAATAATAATATTAAAATGATTTAAAATGCAATACGTCTGAAATAAAAACGTCTGAGCTTGTTTATAGATCTGCACAATTTGGCCAAAATACTTAACCTTAAAAGTAATATAATAAAATCATATTAGTATTATAAATCAATATAGCTATAAAGTAATAATAATAATAATAATTAGTAGTAGTAGTTAGACTGCTAAATAAAAAAAGAAAATGTCACTATTGTAATATTTCACATTATGAATCAGAACAGCTTATGAAAACCTTTTCACAATATTCTAATTTTGAATTTGGGGTTTTCATAAGCTGTAAGCTCATAATCATCACAATTATAACAAATAAAGGCTTGAAATATCTCACTTTGCATGTAATGAGTCTATATAATATATTAGTTTCTCCTTTTAAGTTGAATTACTGAAATAAATAAACTTTTGTACCATATTCCAGTTTCACCTGTATCAGTTTTTCCTCTGTGTGTGAAATCCTGTAGTGTTGTTATCACAGGTGTGCTGTAAAGGTGACCTTACCGAGAGGGCGGGAAACTCAAGAGGGTTTAACCTTACCCCGAGTCAACCTTCAGCGCTATCTTACCCACAATCCCCAGTCTGATCTTCAACCTTCACACTGGGCCAAACCAGCATGAGGCGCAGAACCAGAGCTGTGTGTGTGTGTGTGTGTGTTGTGTGCGCGTGTGTGTGCGCGTGGTTTTGTGCGTGTGTTTGTGCGTGTGTGTGTGTGTGTGTGTGTGCGCGTGTGTGTGTGTGTGTGTGTGTGTGTGTGTGTGTGTGTGTGTGTCTGTGTGTGTGTGAACTCTGTGACCCCGCTGCAGGATCAAGTGTTTGTCAAGTGTCTTTCATGATATATGGAAAATATATTCCCTCTGCGCTCGAACCCGAGACGCTACGGCAGCGCTCGAACACGGCCAGAGCTTTGTTTAAATTCTTTTAACTGCGTGTCTCACGTCAGACTTTGAGCACAAACTGCATTTTTTAGTTAGTCAGACATTTTTGGCATTGCATAATAACAAACTGTGGTGAAGTGTGCTTTTTAAAGAAGATGAAAAAAATACTCACCAGAATCACTCTTCATTGAGCTCAAAGAAATTCCATGTTTTTTCAATTTTGTTGTGGCTTTTTCAATATGTGTCCTTGGGAAGTTAAAGCCAGAAAAACATTTTTGACATTTTTGGAGTGTTTTACAAGAAGATACCATTTAAAATTTCACGTTTAATTCAGTGGGCCCTATTTTAACATTCTGAAACGCAAGTGTCAAAGCGCAAAGCACAAGTAACTCTGTGGGCGGATCCCGGCGCTGTTGCTATTATACCGGCGGGATAAACGACTCTTGCGCCCGACGCAAATCTAAAATGTGTGTGTCTGAAGTCGCTTCATTACTCATAGGTGTGGTTTGGGCGTAACGTGAAATAAACCAATCAGAGCGTCCTCTCACATTCCCTTTAAGCCCTTTATACCGGCGGATTGCTATTATAACGCCGGATCGCTATTATAACGCCGGATCGCTATTATAACGGCGGATTGCTATTATAACGGCGGATTGCTATTATAACGGCGGATTGCTATTATAACGGCGGATTGCTATTATAACGGCGGATCGCTATTATAACGGCGGATCGCTATTATAACGGCGGATCGCTATTATAACGGCGGATCCGCTATTATAACGGCGGATCGCTAATATAACGGCGGATTGCTATTATAACGGCGGATCGCTAATATAGCGGCGGATCGCTATTATAACGGCGGATTGCTATTATAACGGCGGATCGCTATTATAACGCGGATTGCTATTATAACGGCGGATCGCTAATATAACGGCGGATTGCTATTATAACGGCGGATTGCTATTATAACGGCGGATTGCTATTATAACGGCGGATTGCTATTATAACGGCGGATCGCTAATATAACGCGGATTGCTATTATAACGGCGGATTGCTATTATAACGGCGGATCGCTATTATAACGGCGGATCGCTATTATAACGGCGGATTGCTATTATAACGGCGGATTGCTATTATAACGGCGGATTGCTATTATAACGGCGGATCGCTATTATAACGGCGGATTGCTATTATAACGGCGGATCGCTAATATAACGGCGGATTGCTATTATAACGGCGGATCGCTATTATAACGGCGGATCGCTATTATAACGCGGATTGCTATTATAACGGTGGATTGCTATTATAACGGCGGATTGCTATTATAACGGCGGATCGCTATTATAACGGCGGATTGCTATTATAACGGCGGATCGCTATTATAACGGCGGATCGCTATTATAACGGCGGATTGCTATTATAACGGCGGATTGCTATTATAATGGCGGATCGCTATTATAACGGCGGATTGCTATTATAACGGCGGATCGCTAATATAGCGGCGGATCGCTATTATAACGGCGGATCGCTATTATAACGGCGGATCGCTAATATAACGCGGATTGCTATTATAACGGCGGATCGCTAATATAGCGGCGGATCGCTATTATAACGGCGGATTGCTATTATAACGGCGGATCGCTATTATAACGGCGGATTGCTATTATAACGGCGGATCGCTAATATAACGGCGGATTGCTATTATAACGGCGGATCGCTATTATAACGGCGGATCGCTATTATAACGGCGGATTGCTATTATAACGGCGGATTGCTATTATAACGGCGGATTGCTATTATAACGGCGGATCGCTATTATAACGGCGGATTGCTATTATAACGGCGGATCGCTAATATAACGGCGGATTGCTATTATAACGGCGGATCGCTAATATAGCGGCGGATCGCTATTATAACGGCGGATTGCTATTATAACGGCGGATTGCTATTATAACGGCGGATCGCTATTATAACGGCGGATTGCTATTATAACGGCGGATCGCTAACATACGGGCGGATCGCTATTATAACGGCGGATTGCTATTATAAACGGCGGATCGCTATTATAACGGCGGATTGCTATTATAACGGCGGATCGCTAATATAGCGGCGGATCGCTATTATAACGGCGGATTGCTATTATAACGGCGGATCGCTATTATAACGGCGGATCGCTATTATAACGGCGGATTGCTATTATAACGGCGGATTGCTATTATAACGGCGGATTGCTATTATATCGGTGGATTGCTATTATAACGGCGGATCGCTATTATAACGGCGGATTGCTATTATAACGGCGGATTGCTATTATAACGGCGGATCGCTATTATAACGGTGGATTGCTATTGTAACGGCGGATTGCTATTATAACGGTGGATTTGCTATTGTAACGGCGGATTGCTATTGTAACGGCGGATTGCTATTGTAACGGTGGATTGCTATTATAACGGCGGATTGCTATTGTAACGGCGGATTGCTATTGTAACGGCGGATTGCTATTATAACGGCGGATCGCTATTATAACGGTGGATTGCTATTGTAACGGCGGATTGCTATTATAACGGTGGATTGCTATTGTAACGGCGGATTGCTATTATAACGGCGGATTGCTATTGTAACGGTGGATTGCTATTATAACGGCGGATTGCTATTGTAACGGCGGATTGCTATTGTAACGGCGGATTGCTATTATAACGGCAGATTGCTATTGTAACGGCGGATTGCTATTATAACGGCGGATTGCTATTATAACGGCGGATCGCTATTATAACGGCGGATCGCTATTATAACGCCGGATCGCTATTATAACGGCGTATTGCTATTATAACGGCGGATCGCTATTATAACGGCGGATTGCTATTATAACGGGCGGATCGCTATTATAACGGCGGATTGCTATTATAACGGCGGATCGCTATTATAACGGCGGATAGCTATTATAACGGCGGATTGCTATTATAAACGGCGGATTTGCCAGCGCACGCCAGGAGCGGTTCACAGCCGAGGAGACCGACGTTCTCGTCAGGGCCGTAAAACACAGAGAAGTGACATTGGGGATGATGGAGAAACCCACACAAATTTTTTTTAAAAATCTAGATAGATCTTTTTCACATCTTCACGGACACAACAATGATTTCCCTCGTGTGTTAATATTTTTCCTTGTAATAATGTATGATTTTCAAAAATGAAAACTGCTGCGTCTGTTTATAATTATTAGAGAATCAAAGTGTGTGTGCATTGTTAACACACTACATAATGGCCAAGCACACGCCCTTAAAATACCATATCACTAACGCGCAACGCGCCCACTGTCTTTAGACTGTTTTTCCTCCTGGTCAGTGGCGCAATTGCTTTCTAAAACTGGAAAATATCACCAGGGAAGTTTTGTGCCGGAACACGCCTCCTCTTTGCGCGGAACCGCTCCCGCGAGCGCAAGTTCATTCCCTAATTTACCGACGTGCGTCTGTGGAGGGAAGAGTCCGCTGTGCGCGGGTGCAGAATAGGAATGATACATGCGTCGGTGTTCAAAGTCAATTGCGCTGGGTGCAAGATACGGCCCAGTGTGTTACTTGGTGTTTATTTGTAATTATTTGTGTTACATTAAGTCGTTTCAAAGTAAATCCAACAGTTTTTAAACTGTAGTAATATTTCACAATAATACTGTTTTTACTGTATTTTTGATCAAATAAATGCAGCCTTGGTGAGCAGAAGAGACTTTAACATTAACACTTATAACATAAAAAAAAAAACTTTAAATAATTTTATCCCTTAAAACTCATCTTTGATCACTAAAAATGACACATTTAAAAAATTTTACTTGAAAAATGTTTCTTCACGCCTTAAAATATCTTGAATGTAACTCGACACCCTTGCTTCATTTAGTATGCGTGGTTTTATGAATATTCAAATAAGCCCCGCCTCCACTCACTCAGAGATCCACTGGTTGACGATCACACGTTGATCTGATTGGTTACAAGGTAGTGTGTGACGTCAGAAACACCAGCGATTTCAAACCGTGTTTGTGAGACTGTCTTTGGTTCACTGCAGTTTTAAGCAGAAAATACTCAGCAATGCTGTCGACTTATGAACTTACACATGGTGTGTGTTAAAGCAGATTAATAACTCCACATAGACACATAAACAACAATAAAAGCTGGATTTTCACCACAGTTAACATTATGTTGCCCAGGCAAGAATTCTGAAATATAGTAATTTTAATGTGTTCCGGCGTGTTTCGGTAATGATGACAGTAGATGAACTGTATAGAGAGCTTAAGTCCCGCCCCTCCGCTTCCGGCTCATGGGACCTTATTTCGGAAAAAATCTGTATGGTAGTCAATGGCGAGAGACAACTTATCTTTTTATTCCGTCCGAACTGTGCCCTGAATTACACATATGATGTTTGTCAATTTAAAAGATAATTATGAAAGTCAAGAAAGTCGCAGTTTGTCATAAAACTGAAGAGTAACGTTTAGTTTTATGTGAAAATCACTCGATGAACTTCATCTCTCGTCTCGCACTATACGTCACCGTTGCTCGTGTGTGTGCAGTCTGGTACAACACACTCCGGCATCACGGCGTAACGTCACGATTATAACGTAAGACTATAGAAAACATGACAGACGTTAGCTTCAGTAGAGTTAGCTTCAGTAAAGTTAGCTTCAGTAAAGTTAGCTTCAGTAAAGTTAGCTTCAGTAAAGTTAGCTTCAGTAAAGTTAGCTTCAGTAGAGTTAGCTTCAGTAGAGTTAGCTTCAGTAGAGTTAGCTTCAGTAAAGTTAGCGGTCAGTAAAGTTAGCTTCAGTAAAGTTAGCTTCAGTAGAGTTAGCTTCAGTAAAGTTAGCTTCAGTAAAGTTAGCGTCAGTAGAGTTAGCTTCAGTAAAGTTAGCTTCAGTAAAGTTAGCGTCAGTAAAATTAGCTTCAGGAAAGTTAGCTTCAGTAAAGTTAGCGTCAGTAAAGTTAGCTTCAGTAAAGTTAGCGTCAGTAGAGTTAGCTTCAGTAAAGTTAGCGTCAGTAAAGTTAGCGTCAGTAAAATTAGCTTCAGGAAAGTTAGCTTCAGTAAAGTTAGCGTCAGTAAAGTTAGCTTCAATAAAGTTAGCGTCAGTAGAGTTAGCTTCAGTAGAGTTAGCTTCAGTAAAGTTAGCTTCAGTAAAGTTAGCTTCAGTAAAGTTAGCTTCAGTAGAGTTAGCTTCAGTGAAGTTAGCTTCAGTAAAGTTAGCTTCAGTAGAGTTAGCTTCAGTAAAGTTAGCTTCAGTAAAGTTAGCTTCAGTAAAGTTAGCTTCAGTAGAGTTAGCTTCAGTAGAGTTAGCTTCAGTAAAGTTAGCGTCAGTAAAGTTAGCTTCAGTAAAGTTAGCTTCAGTAAAGTTAGCGTCAGTAAAGTTAGCGTCAGTAAAATTAGCTTCAGGAAAGTTAGCTTCAGTAAAGTTAGCGTCAGTAAAGTTAGCTTCAGTAAAGTTAGCCTCAGTAGAGTTAGCTTCAGTAGAGTTAGCTTCAGTAGAGTTAGCTTCAGTAAAGTTAGCCTCAGTAGAGTTAGCTTCAGTAGAGTTAGCTTCAGTAAAGTTAGCGTCAGTAAAGTTAGCTTCATTCATTGAGAAAAAAGGTATGACGTCACATGTGAGCCTTTTGGGTTTGTAGTCTTTGTAATTACGTATTTTCACAGTCTTACACCTCAACAGTTTTACATCAAACTGCGACTTTCTTGACTTTAAAATGTATCTTTTAAATTGACAAACATCATATGTGTAATTCAGGGCACAATTCAAACGAGATCAAAATATTTGTTGTCTCTCGCCATTGACTACCATACAATATTTTTCAGAAATAAGGTCCCATGGTCCACCGGAAGGGGAGGGGCTTATGCTCGCCATAAGAAAACTGAAGACTCGGTATAGCGCTTCCTTGTGGCGACACTGAGAATGCAGCATTAACTCGCGTGTGTCATATATGTTGTGATGGATTTGAGAACACACCAGAAGCGTGTCGGGTGGTCTGGCGTGTCGGCGGTCAGAAACCGAAATCTCTCGCCAGTCTCTCAGTTTCCAGCTGTGTTTATCAGACTGTATTTCACGTTATGTTATGTTCAGACACCTGTCTGTGGCACGTCATTACACACACTCATTCCTGTTCTACATCCTCAGAGACTAAACAAACACACTGCCGTTGTTTCATCGCAAACACTTTGTGTTGTGTTCGTGATCAAGCCTCTAAAACACAGTATTAGCATTGGCTTTCTTCAGAAATTAATTTGTCTTTTATTAGAATTTGTTGCTTCTATAGTCAGTGTTATAAATGTGAACATTTTGTACCTTAAATGTGACCCTGGACCTCAAAAGCAGTCACATGTGTCCATTTTTTGAAGTTGAGATTTATAGAAGCTGCATAAATCATCTTTTCATTGATGTATGGTTTGTTAGGATATATTTGGTCGAGATACAACTATTGTAAATCTGGAATCTGAGGGAGCAAAAATACATGTTTTATATATTTACGGTAGGAAATTTACTAAATATCTTCATGGAACATGATCTTAATATCCTCATGATTTTGGGCATAAAAGAAAAATGGATAATTTTGACCCCTACAGTGTATAGTTGCTATTGCCACAGATATACCCGTGCGGCTCCAGACTGGGTTTGTGGTCCAGGGTCACAAATATTGTCTTTCAATAGTTCAAGTACCTTTTCATAAATATGCTTATTTTCACAGACTTAACTTTCAAACTCAAGCTTTATAAGATATATGTAGTAACGGGAGTAAAGTCCTCAACTCACCGCTTGATCCCGCAGTTTGTCGTACAGACTCTCGAGGCGTTTGGAGGCGTCGTCAAGTTTGCGCTTCGTTTGCTGGAAGGAAAGTTAATATAAGAAATTTTCATAAAAAAAAAAATCAAATGCACTTTGCAGATTATTGTGGTTAAAATCCTCACACTGGTACAGG
This sequence comes from Phoxinus dragarum, assembly GCA_033366665.1. Lineage (NCBI taxonomy): Eukaryota > Metazoa > Chordata > Actinopteri > Cypriniformes > Leuciscidae > Phoxinus > Phoxinus dragarum. The sequence continues at coordinate 86,170 of JARPMJ010003257.1, read as the reverse complement.
AAGAGACTCTTGAGCTCGTCTTCTGATCACATGCACAACTTTTTGGGGGGATTAATGTGATTATGACGGGAGTGACAATAATCATGAAAATCTTTATATATTCTATATATGAATTTAATAAATTTTTCACCTTCTTAAATCAATAATTTGGATATTAATTCTGGAAACAGGACATAATAATAATATCTTATGTACAACTTTTTTTTTACACTAACACTAAGATTTCCTAATGTTCTTTACAGAAGACTCTCCTGCACTAAAGCTCCGTTTATTTGATCAAAAATACAGTAAAAACAGTGAAATATTATTATAATGTGTCAGCAGTTTTCTATGTGAATATATAGTAAAGTGTAATTTATTCCTGTGATCTTCAGCATCATTACTCCAGTCTTCAGTGTCACATGATCCTCCAGAAATCAGTGTAATATGAGGATCTGATGCTCAATTATTATCAGTTATTATTATTGATGCTCAGTTATTAATTTGAAGTGTACAAGTTTTATCGTATTTGCATACCGTAGTACTGCAAGTTATTACTGTAGTGGTTTTTAGTGCTTGTTTGTTAGTTCATGTTCCTTCCTGACGCATTTATTGAGTTGTTTAAATATAGTAGACGTTCATTTCTCTGCCGGTTGTTGACGGCTGTGTTTCCTCTTTAAATGTGGACGACTTCTTCATAACCCAAACCACAGACTCAACACTAATCACAAAAATATGATCTGTTGGCATTACGAAAATTAATTATGAGCCAAATGAAGATGAGGATAGAAAAAACAAAAACATGTGAAGTTTATTTTCATTATTATTATTAATTCTCTCTTTTACTGTCAATTGTTTCACTCTTGACTGTAAAATTTTGAATATTTTTTCGTTCTTGCATAAAAAAAAATAAAAAAATATCAAGCTTGTTTGTGGATATCATCCACATCCAAATGTTCAGTCAGTTAAATGGGTCATAAAGATAAAATTTTACTTGGACTCTAAGGGTTTTCGATGCGTTCTGCATAGTTTAGATTTTGAGCTATATATGCATTCAGATTTAATATTTTTTTCTCCCTTCTTTTCCGTGTCCGCAGGTTGATGAAATCTACCACGATGAGTCTCTGGGAACCAACATCAATGTTGTGCTGGTCCGAATGATCCTGGTGGGTTATCGTCAGGTGAGCGTCGAGCATGAACACTTATTTAAAGTTCCATGTAGTCAATCATTTGATCCATTTAAACTCAAAATTACAATTTGAAGTGTTTTTACCTTGAATAAAAATTTCTTCCTGCCTTAAAATATTGAATGTAACTCGACACCCTTGCCTCATTTAGTATTTGGACGCTTCTATGAATATGCAAATGAGCCCCCGCCTCCACTCACTCACACAGAGATCCACAGGTTGACGATCACACGTTGATCTGATTGGTTACAAGGTAGTGTGTGACGTCAGAAACACCCAGCCCGATCTCATCCCAAGGCGTCATATACTGACGCTTTGACAAATCGTCTACATGCAACGCACATGGCACCCTTTAGCGTCAATATGAGACGCTGATAGAAATGGGCCAGAAGGCGCCTCCTAGCGGTCTAACCCTAACACTACCCCAGACCTAAACCCAACCATAACTGTGCGTGTCATATTGACGCTAAAGGGTGCGTTGGATGTAGACGATTTGTCACAAGTGTCAGTATATGACGCCCTAGGATGAGAATGCGTTAAAACACCAGCGATTTCAACCGTGTGTTTGAGACTGTCTTTGGTTCACTGCAGTTTTAAGCAGAAGATACTCAGCAATGCTGTCCACTTATGAACTTACACATTTGTCTTAAAGCGTATTAATAACACCACATAGACACATAAACTACATTAAAAGCCTTCAACATTCAGCTACTTCATCTGTACATTATAGTGTAAAAATGTATTAATATTGTAGCAATTCAGTTCGAAATAATAACGGATCTGCTGGTCAATCATGTTTATGTGCGGTGAGCATTATATCAGGATCAGTCGATACTGTGTGTGCGCCTATGCCTTTTATTAAAGAGAAGTTATTAAAGCTTTCTGTGGAATAGTGGAGGGGTTATTATGTGGCTAATAACTAGCCACCTGGAAGACACAGCTGTAAAACACACTCCGATATCAGAGAAGAAGAACGACACAACCTGCTTTCACATCTGTTTGCAGCTGGAGAGAGAGAGAGAGAGAGAGAGAGAGAGAGAGGAGAGAGAGAGAGAGAGAGAGAGAGAGGGGAGAGGAGAGCGAGAGAGACAGAGAGAGAGAGAGAGGGAGAGGGAGAGAGAGAGAGAGAGAGAGAGAGAGAGAGAGAGAGAGGGAGAGAGGGAGAGAGAGAGAGAGAGAGGGAGAGGGAGAGCGAGAGAGAGAGAGAGAGAGAGAGAGAGAGAGAGAGAGAGAGAGGAGGGAGAGAGAGAGCGAGAGAGAGAGAGAGCTTTCTCAGAGTTTATTCTTGAATTGAAGTTCAGTTGACGGAGAAGGTAATAGAGTTCTCAGATGTTACACAGAACTTCATCAGCTTTTCACAGTGTTGTAAGCAATAAGGTACTCGAGACAAGAGCTGTATCGTGAATAAGTCGACGGCTGAAGGGTGTTGTTAGGCACGACGCGAAGCGGAGTAACCCCTCCAGGCGTGACTTATTCACGATACAGCTCTTGTCTCGAGTACCTTATTGCTTTTATAAAACGGTTACCACACAATACAACTATTAAAGCCGAAAAATATGTATCTATGCAACTTTCATGAAGTAAAATCACTAAAAGCCTTCCTTCCGCTGGAAAAAATAGTCCCTGACCGTAAACAGCAACAGACGTTACACACATTATTTCTCCAATAAATGGCGGCAAAGACTGTGTTTATGAGCGAGTCAGTCAGTAGAGAAGACTTTTACACTGAAAGGACTCAAACTTGTGATCACGGAGAAGGAAGACGACACTGACAGATGACTATGGGCTCGGGGAAACCCATTAACTGTTTAAAGGACAAGATATCGCAGCGGACATTCAAACATATTTTTTTTTATCATGAATATAGGAGTGACCTTAAGGAAAATGCTATATCTACTGTAAATGCAGGAACCAGGCACGGCGTTATGGGCGGGGCCTGACGGGTCTAGGCCCACCCACTTTTCAACAGGCCCACCCAAAACTTTGCTTCAAAAAATGTTTTCCCCAAATATTCTAATTTTGTCAAGAATTATAAAAAATCGCCGATAAGCTTATAATTTGAGCTAAAATAGTCTAAATGTTTAGTTTTAAAAACAATTTTAAAAAGCTGGTTATGTCTATTTTGATGTTTCTGCGCAAGTTCAGCAGACAGTAGGGTTTGTTCCTTCGCTCGCTCAACCCAGCATGGCCTGCGAAAATATGTGGAATACGGCCTCTGACAATTTTTTTTTCTTTCTAGTCGACTAGTAGTTGTTCATTTAAGCCATTAGTGGACAAATCGCCCCTTTATATTAATTTAAGGGAACCAGGGTGAATAGACGTCATTACATTACTTTCGTGGCCAACTGACGGGGTCGAAACATGAGCAGTCTTAAGTTCAAAGTGAAATTATACTGAAGTCTTTCTACATTTTTACAAAATACCCCTGCTATTGACTGACCACGGCAAAAATATATCTCTGTCTAAAACATCATCTTTTCAAATTATGTTTTTTCTGAAAAATGGTAGGCCTACTTTCACCCCTGCTCTAGGCTACTTGAATAGAGCAGATATAAGCTTGTTTCCGCCACAGGATAAAACATTTTAAAAGATAATTGCGACTTTTTATCTCACAATTGCAAGTTTACATCAATTCTGAGATATAAAGTCAGAATTGCGAGATATAAAGTCAGAATTGCGAGATATAAAGTCAGAATTGCGAGATATAAAGTCAGAATTGCGAGATATAAGAGATATAAAGTCAGAATTGCGTGAAATAAAGTCGCAATTGCGTTTTTTTAATTATTTTTTTTTACCTCAGAATAGTTTATATCTCACAATTCTGACTTTATAATGCAATTGCGACTTTATATCATGCAATTCTGCCTTTATATCTCCCAATTGCGTTGCCTATATAAAGTCAGAATTGCGAGACATGCAATTCTGAAAAAAAAAGTCAGAATTTCAAGCTATAATTTCTCGCAATTGCGACTTTATATCACGCAATTCTGACTTTATAGGCAATTGCGACTTTAGCTAGGCTATATCACATAATTCTGAGATAAAAAGTCAGAATTCTTGATCAGAACCAAGGAGAGCGATCGCGGATAGGTCCGTCCTGTGCACCGAAACTTTTTAACAATGCTACAAAATATTTAAAGAACATCAAGCTATTAAAATCTATATGTATACGTACAGATAATATAACAGTAGCCTATATTAGTCAGTCATTTTTTTTCCGGTTAACAGTGATTGGATAACTTTTTTCATTTAAGGCCCACCCACAATTGGTCTGGCCAATCCAAAACTGGAATCCTGGCGCCGTGCCTGCCAGGTACACTCGCTTACTCGATCTCTCACAATACTCTACTGTAGCTTCAGTGAACAATATCGATGAGATCAAACATGTGTTTGCGTTGCTAAGAGCGGTTGCTAGGGGTGTGTGTAGTGATACATAGAGCCGTTGGGTGAAGCGGTCATAGCCGTGTTTTATCGTGAATCAGAGTCAAGGATTGGAGCTAACCGTTTTATAAAATAGTTTTTGCTGGCAAAAAAAAAATCCATAATCCAATAATATTATTAACTAGCACTTTTTTGTTCTCGTATTATTCTCATTAACAACATGGTTTGATTATTTGAGGCGATTCTTTTTTATTTATCCATGGCATTTTGTTTCTTTATATGCAATGTTATCCAATGACTTGTTTGTATTATTTAGGTATTTAATTTAATTTAAATTTTTTGTTAGGCAATCGATTTTTTGGTCACACTTTACCATAACGTCTCATTAACATGAACTAACAGAGAGCAATAGCCTTTGTTAATGTTAGTTGTGTTCATGTTAGTTCACAGTGCATTACTCATGTTAACAGATACAACTTTGGATCCTAAAAATGACTTATAAAACATTGAGCTTAACATTAAGATAAATAAATGCTGTAGAAGTTTTGTTCATTAATTGTTGGTTCATGTTAACTAATGCTAACAAAATGAAACCTTAATATAAAGTGTTACCATTTTTTAATAAAGAAAGTCTTGGCCATAGGAATGTAAAATTAATTGTAAAAGTTCAGGAATCTTACACCGGTGGAAACTAGGCTACTATACTGTATATGTTGAAGTGTTTGGGTCATGGCTTTTAATGAGCCTTTTGCTTATGTATTCAGGCTATCAAAGTATATCAAAATCTGAATTTAGATTTATCGGCCAATACATCAGTTATCGGCTTTCAACTGTAAAGAATTATCGGTTATCGGCATCTGCCAAAATGTTCATATCGGTGCATCCATAGTGTTTATAATAGTGTTTTGTTGGCAAAAACAATCCAAAATAAAAAAATGTGCATGTCATCCAAGTCAAGTCATCTTCATTTATATAGCGCTTTTAACAATGTAGATTGTTTCAAAGCTGCTCTACAGAGATAAACGGATAATTTAAGGTAACAGATTGTTTTGGCTTTATAGCGGTTCTTGAATAAAGATATTTTCCAGCTAAAGTTAGTTTTGATTAATTCACTTCCGTAGCAACGATCATTAGTTATTAAATTAGAGACCGCTAAGACGACACCGTTCTCTGAACACAGACTTTAAACTGAACCTGTGAGAAACACTGATGGCGCTCGCGTGCGCATCAGGAATGAATTCTATAGATATGTGCGTTTGAATATATTGAATATATCCAGTGCAGTTCTACTGTGGCTATTACTAAAGGTGATGAAAACAATATGAGACGGGAGGAAAATACCTTTTCAATGCTTTGCATTCACTTGCGAAACTTTTGCATCCTCTTTTGCATTTGAAATAAAAATGTTAATTAATAAAACGGAAAGTTTCAATGCAAAGTTTTGAAAGTGAACGCAAAGTGTTTTGGTTGGAATGCACAAGTTTAATGAGTGAACGCAAAAGATGTGAAAGTGAAGGCAAAGTTTGTGTGTGTGTGTGTGTGTGTGTGTGTGTGTGTGTGTGTGTGTGTGTGTGTGTGTGTGTGTGTGTGTGTGTGTGTGTGTGTGTGTCCTGATTCCCAGCAGTAATGATAGTTTTCCACCTGACTCTCTGACTGTCTTGAAAGATTAATACTGACACTCAGTACCAGGGTGAATCCACACACACCGATCCCGCGCGTGTGTGTGTGTGTGTGTGTGTGCGCCTGGCCTCATTACACACGAGACACTGCATCAATCCATTACTGCAGATTAACTTTATGTTAATGCCAATTTCGAGGTGCACTGCATGTGTACAAGTATTTTTAATTTCCATTGCATTACCCACGCTGATGGCACTCTGACATCATTTATAAACATGAGCACGCGTTTCTTGTCACCACACGTGTCCTTCTCCTCTGCGATTGGCTGGAAGTTGACAGATGCAAAAGTAAGAGTGCTGAAGAATATTAATGGAGGTTGACGTCTAGGTTGAGTGTCGTCTTCATAAGTTCCCGGCGTTTGCTCAGTGTGCCGCTGGAGATGCTGTCAGTCATATTCAAAGGCAAGATGTCAAACTGCAGTGAACGCTGGGTAACATGTGATTTATGGTTTTAAGCACTGAAACCACAATGAGTCAAAACTCAGATTAAACCTGGAAATGAACAAAGCCTTCAAAGCATCATGATTTTTAAAAAAAATGATTTGCACAATTATGCTTTCTTAGATTGTGCTGGATTTGTTTTTGTGCTACATGTGCCGCTGTCACTCAGTTATGAATGCTAAGATGCTTTCTCTTAAAGTGTAAGGACAAAAAGTCTGTATTAAATTAGAAAAATGCAAAATTTAAGCTTTTAAAAAATGCATTCACTTTTGAACTCCCTAATCTTAAAATAATATTGAAGACATTTAAAGATATTAGAAAACGATCAATAATTTAAAATATTTTTTGCAAATGTTTTTTACTATTGCCTGCCAATAGTAAAATTGGCAATAGTTTCTACATATATATAATATTTGTATATGATTTAATATTTATTATTAAATATTCATATTATTTCTAGAACATGCATCTACAGTAAGACATTTGAAGGATATAAAAAATAGGATAAATGATTAAAAAAAACTTTTTTTTTTTTTGCAATTAGTTTTTTTACCATTGACAGTCACTCTCTGAACAAAACAAACATTGTTATTGTAAATTATTTATCCTATTGTTTTGTATTAATACTCTTAAAATGGCTTTACATATATCTTTAAGTGTAATAAATACAGATATATTGATATAATATCCGATATTTTGATGTCATTTTCCGTGTGATCTGGTTTCTGTAACGTGTGTGTTGTGATGATGGATGATCATTGTGTTCTGGCTCAGTGGTTCAGGCCCGCTGGGGTCTGCTGTGTTTAGTCTGCTTGTGTCACAGTGAGTTGTTGGTATATTTTGGAAGCTGAACAGAAAGCCAGTCAGTCATCGAGTTTCAGCGTCAGCTCGCTCTCAGATGGGGTTTACCGGCGGGTATTCATGCTAAACAAACAGCGAAGTGTCCTCAAATAGCCCTCGCTGTCCCAGAGGAGACCGCTCACGTGTTCTGCTGTCGAGGACAAACTTCTCCCCTGTAAGGTTAATACTTAATATTTAATAATGTTCTCAAAACGTTATCTGGTCTTTAATAATGTTCTCAAAACGTTATCTGGTCTTTAATAATGTTCTCAAAACGTTATCTGGTCTCTAATAATGTTCTCAAAACGTATCTGGTCTCTAATTATGTTCTCAAAACGTTATCTGGTCTCTAATTATGTTCTCAAAACGTTATCTGGTCTTTAATAATGTTCTCAAAACGTTATCTGGTCTTTAATAATGTTCTCAAAACGTTATCTGGTCTCTAATAATGTTCTCAAAACGTTATCTGGTCTCTAATAATGTTCTCAAAACGTTATCTGGTCTTTAATAATGTTCTCAAAACGTTATCTGGTCTTTAATAATGTTCTCAAAACGTTATCTGGTCTCTAATAATGTTCTCAAAACGTTATCTGGTCTTTAATAATGTTCTCAAAACGTTATCTGGTCTTTAATAATGTTCTCAAAACGTTATCTGGTCTCTAATAATGTTCTCAAAACGTTATCTGGTCTCTAATAATGTTCTCAAAACGTTATCTGGTCTTTAATAATGTTCTCAAAACGTTATCTGGTCTCTAATAATGTTATCAAAACGTTATCTGGTCTCTAATAATGTTCTCAAAACGTTATCTGGTCTTTAATAATGTTCTCAAAACGTTATCTGGTCTCTAATAATGTTCTCAAAACGTTATCTGGTCTTTAATAATGTTCTCAAAACGTTATCTGGTGTTAATAATGTTCTCAAAACGTTATCTGGTCTCTAATAATGTTATCAAAACGTTATCTGGTCTCTAATAATGTTCTCAAAACGTTATCTGGTCTCTAATAATGTTCTCAAAACGTTATCTGGTCTCTAATAATGTTCTCAAAACGTTATCTGGTCTTTAATAATGTTCTCAAAACGTTATCTGGTCTCTAATAATGTTCTCAAAACGTTATCTGGTCTTTAATAATGTTCTCAAAACGTTATCTGGTCTTTAATAATGTTCTCAAAACGTTATCTGGTCTTTAATAATGTTCTCAAAACGGTATCTGGTCTGTTCTCAAAACGTTATCTGGTTTCTAATAATGTTCTCAAAACGTTATCTGGTCTTAATAATGTTCTCAAAACGTTATCTGGTCTTTAATAATGTTCTCAAAAACGTTATCTGGTCTCTAATAATGTTCTCAAAACGTTATCTGGTCTTTAATAATGTTCGCAAAACGTTATCTGGTCTTTAATAATGTTCTCAAAACGTTATCTGGTCTTTAATAATGTTCTCAAAACGTTATCTGGTCTTTAATAATGTTCTCAAAACGTTATCTGGTCTCTAATAATGTTCTCAAAACGTATCTGGTCTCTAATTATGTTCTCAAAACGTTATCTGGTCTTTAATATTGTTCTCAAAACGTTATCTGGTCTTTAATAATGTTCTCAAAACGTTATCTGGTCTTTAATAATGTTCTCAAAACGTTATCTGGTCTCTAATAATGTTCTCAAAACGTATCTGGTCTCTAATTATGTTCTCAAAAACGTTATCTGGTCTCTAATAATGTTCTCAAAACGTTATCTGGTCTTTAATAATGTTCTCAAAACGTTATCTGGTCTTTAATAATGTTCTCAAAACGTTATCTGGTCTTTAATAATGTTCTCAAAACGTTATCTGGTCTTTAATAATGTTCTCAAAACGTTATCTGGTGTTTAATAATGTTCTCAAAACGTTATCTGGTCTTTAATAATGTTCTCAAAACGTTATCTGGTGTTTAATAATGTTCTCAAAACGTTATCTGGTCTCTAATAATGTTCTCAAAACGTTATCTGGTCTTTAATAATGTTCTCAAAACGTTATCTGGTCTTTAATAATGTTCTCAAAACGTATCTGGTCTCTAATAATGTTCTCAAAACGTTATCTGGTCTCTAATATGTTCTCAAAACGTTATCTGGTCTTTAATATTGTTCTCAAAACGTTATCTGGTCTTTAATAATGTTCTCAAAACGTTATCTGGTCTTTAATAATGTTCTCAAAACGTTATCTGGTCTTTAATAATGTTCTCAAAACGTTATCTGGTCTTTAATAATGTTCTCAAAACGTTATCTGGTCTCTAATAATGTTCTCATAAACGTTATCTGGTCTTTAATAATGTTCTCAAAACGTTATCTGGTCTCTAATAATGTTCTCAAAACGTTATCTGGTCTCTAATAATGTTCTCAAAACGTTATCTGGTCTTTAATATTGTTCTCAAAACGTATCTGGTCTTTAATAATGTTCTCAAAACGTTATCTGGTCTTTAATAATGTTCTCAAAACGTTATCTGGTCTCTAATAATGTTCTCAAAACGTTATCTGGTCTTTAATAATGTTCTCAAAACGTTATCTGGTCTTTAATAATGTTCTCAAAAACGTTATCTGGTCTTTAATAATGTTCTCAAAACGTTATCTGGTCTTTAATAATGTTCTCAAAACGTTATCTGGTGTTTATTAATGTTCTCAAAACGTTATCTGGTCTTTAATAATGTTCTCAAAACGTTATCTGGTGTTTAATAATGTTCTCAAAACGTTATCTGGTCTCTAATAATGTTCTCAAAACGTTATCTGGTCTCTAATAATGTTCTCAAAACGTTATCTGGTCTTTAATATTGTTTCTCAAAACGTTATCTGGTCTTTAATAATGTTCTCAAAACGTTATCTGGTCTTTAATAATGTTCTCAAAACGTTATCTGGTCTTTAATAATGTTCTCAAAAACGTTATCTGGTCTTTAATAATGTTCTCAAAACGTTATCTGGGTCTCTAATAATGTTCTCAAAACGTTATCTGGTCTTTAATAATGTTCTCAAAACGTTATCTGGTCTCTAATAATGTTCTCAAAACGTTATCTGGTCTTTAATAATGTTCTCAAAACGTTATCTGGTCTCTAATAATGTTCTCAAAACGTTATCTGGTCTTTAATAATGTTCTCAAAACGTTATCTGGTCTCTAATAATGTTCTCAAAACGTTATCTGGTCTCTAATAATGTTCTCAAAACGTTATCTGGTCTTAATAATGTTCTCAAAACGTTATCTGGTCTTTAATAATGTTCTCAAAACGTTATCTGGTCTCTAATAATGTTCTCAAAACGTTATCTGGTCTCTAATAATGTTCTCAAAACGTTATCTGGTCTTTAATAATGTTCTCAAAACGTTATCTGGTCTCTAATAATGTTCTCAAAACGTTATCTGGTCTCTAATAATGTTCTCAAAACGTTATCTGGTCTTTAATAATGTTCTCAAAACGTTATCTGGTCTTTAATAATGTTCTCAAAACGTTATCTGGTCTCTAATAATGTTCTCAAAATGTTATCTGGTCTTTAATATTGTTCTCAAAACGTTATCTGGTCTTTAATATTGTTCTCAAAACGTTATCTGGTCTTTAATATTGTTCTCAAAACGTTATCTGGTCTTTAATAATGTTCTCAAAACGTTATCTGGTCTTTAATAATGTTCTCAAAACGTTATCTGGTCTCTAATAATGTTCTCAAAACGTTATCTGGTCTCTAATAATGTTCTCAAAACGTTATCTGGTCTTTAATAATGTTCTCAAAACGTTATCTGGTCTCTAATAATGTTCTCAAAACGTTATCTGGTCTTTAATAATGTTCTCAAAACGTTATCTGGTCTTTAATAATGTTCTCAAAACGTTATCTGGTCTTTAATAATGTTCTCAAAACGTTATCTGGTCTCTAATAATGTTCTCAAAACGTTATCTGGTCTTTAATAATGTTCTCAAAACGTTATCTGGTCTTTAATAATGTTCTCAAAACGTTATCTGGTCTCTAATAATGTTCTCAAAACGTTATCTGGTCTTTAATAATGTTCTCAAAACGTTATCTGGTCTCTAATAATGTTCTCAAAACGTTATCTGGTCTCTAATAATGTTCTCAAAACGTTATCTGGTCTTTAATAATGTTCTCAAAACGTTATCTGGTCTCTAATAATGTTCTCAAAACGTTATCTGGTCTCTAATAATGTTCTCAAAACGTTATCTGGTCTTTAATAATGTTCTCAAAACGTTATCTGGTCTTTAATAATGTTCTAAAAACGTTATCTGGTCTCTAATAATGTTCTCAAAACGTTATCTGGTCTTTAATAATGTTCTCAAAACGTTATCTGGTCTCTAATAATGTTCTCAAAACGTTATCTGGTCTCTAATAATGTTCTCAAAACGTTATCTGGTCTTTAATAATGTTCTCAAAACGTTATCTGGTCTCTAATAATGTTCTCAAAACGTTATCTGGTCTCTAATAATGTTCTCAAAACGTTATCTGGTCTTTAATATTGTTCTCAAAACGTTATCTGGTCTTTAATAATGTTCTCAAAACGTTATCTGGTCTTTAATAAGGTTCTCAAAACGTTATCTGGTCTTTAATAATGTTCTCAAAACGTTATCTGGTCTTTAATAATGTTCTCAAAACGTTATCTGGTCTTTAATAATGTTCTCAAAACGTTATCTGGTCTCTAATAATGTTCTCAAAACGTTATCTGGTCTCTAATAATGTTCTCAAAACGTTATCTGGTCTTTAATAATGTTCTCAAAACGTTATCTGGTCTTTAATAATGTTCTCAAAACGTTATCTGGTCTCTAATAATGTTCTCAAAACGTTATCTGGTCTCTAATAATGTTCTCAAAACGTTATCTGGTCTTTAATAATGTTCTCAAAACGTTATCTGGTCTCTAATAATGTTCTAAAAACGTTATCTGGTCTCTAATAATGTTCTCAAAACGTTATCTGGTCTTTAATAATGTTCTCAAAACGTTATCTGGTCTTTAATAATGTTCTCAAAACGTTATCTGGTCTCTAATAATGTTCTCAAAATGTTATCTGGTCTTTAATATTGTTCTCAAAACGTTATCTGGTCTTTAATAATGTTCTCAAAACGTTATCTGGTCTTTAATAATGTTCTCAAAACGTTATCTGGTCTCTAATAATGTTCTCAAAATGTTATCTGGTCTTTAATATTGTTCTCAAAACGTTATCTGGTCTTTAATAATGTTCTCAAAACGTTATCTGGTCTTTAATAATGTTCTCAAAACGTTATCTGGTCTTTAATAATGTTCTCAAAACGTTATCTGGTCTCTAATAATGTTCTCAAAACGTTATCTGGTCTCTAATAATGTTCTCAAAACGTTATCTGGTCTTTAATAATGTTCTCAAAACGTTATCTGGTCTCTAATAATGTTCTCAAAACGTTATCTGGTCTCTAATAATGTTCTCAAAACGTTATCTGGTCTTTAATATTGTTCTCAAAACGTTATCTGGTCTTTAATAATGTTCTCAAAACGTTATCTGGTCTTTAATAATGTTCTCAAAACGTTATCTGGTCTTTAATAATGTTCTCAAAACGTTATCTGGTCTCTAATAATGTTCTCAAAACGTTATCTGGTCTTTAATAATGTTCTCAAAACGTTATCTGGTCTCTAATAATGTTCTCAAAACGTTATCTGGTCTCTAATAATGTTCTCAAAACGTTATCTGGTCTTTAATAATGTTCTCAAAACGTTATCTGGTCTTTAATAATGTTCTCAAAACGTTATCTGGTCTCTAATAATGTTCTCAAAATGTTATCTGGTCTTTAATATTGTTCTCAAAACGTTATCTGGTCTTTAATATTGTTCTCAAAACGTTATCTGGTCTTTAATATTGTTCTCAAAACGTTATCTGGTCTTTAATAATGTTCTCAAAACGTTATCTGGTCTTTAATAATGTTCTCAAAACGTTATCTGGTCTCTAATAATGTTCTCAAAACGTTATCTGGTCTCTAATAATGTTCTCAAAACGTTATCTGGTCTTTAATAATGTTCTCAAAACGTTATCTGGTCTCTAATAATGTTCTCAAAACGTTATCTGGTCTTTAATAATGTTCTCAAAACGTTATCTGGTCTCTAATAATGTTCTCAAAACGTTATCTGGTCTTTAATATTGTTCTCAAAACGTTATCTGGTCTTTAATAATGTTCTCAAAACGTTATCTGGTCTTTAATAATGTTCTCAAAACGTTATCTGGTCTTTAATAATGTTCTCAAAACGTTATCTGGTCTTTAATAATGTTCTCAAAACGTTATCTGGTCTTTAATAATGTTCTCAAAACGTTATCTGGTCTCTAATAATGTTCTCAAAACGTTATCTGGTCTCTAATAATGTTCTCAAAACGTTATCTGGTCTTTAATAATGTTCTCAAAACGTTATCTGGTCTTTAATAATGTTCTCAAAACGTTATCTGGTCTCTAATAATGTTCTCAAAACGTTATCTGGTCTCTAATAATGTTCTCAAAACGTTATCTGGTCTTTAATAATGTTCTCAAAACGTTATCTGGTCTCTAATAATGTTCTCAAAACGTTATCTGGTCTCTAATAATGTTCTCAAAACGTTATCTGGTCTTTAATAATGTTCTCAAAACGTTATCTGGTCTTTAATAATGTTCTCAAAACGTTATCTGGTCTCTAATAATGTTCTCAAAATGTTATCTGGTCTTTAATATTGTTCTCAAAACGTTATCTGGTCTTTAATATTGTTCTCAAAACGTTATCTGGTCTTTAATATTGTTCTCAAAACGTTATCTGGTCTTTAATAATGTTCTCAAAACGTTATCTGGTCTTTAATAATGTTCTCAAAACGTTATCTGGTCTCTAATAATGTTCTCAAAACGTTATCTGGTCTCTAATAATGTTCTCAAAACGTTATCTGGTCTTTAATAATGTTCTCAAAACGTTATCTGGTCTCTAATAATGTTCTCAAAACGTTATCTGGTCTTTAATAATGTTCTCAAAACGTTATCTGGTCTTTAATAATGTTCTCAAAACGTTATCTGGTCTCTAATAATGTTCTCAAAACGTTATCTGGTCTCTAATAATGTTCTCAAAACGTTATCTGGTCTCTAATAATGTTCTCAAAACGTTATCTGGTCTTTAATAATGTTCTCAAAACGTTATCTGGTCTTTAATAATGTTCTCAAAACGTTATCTGGTCTCTAATAATGTTCTCAAAACGTTATCTGGTCTTTAATAATGTTCTCAAAACGTTATCTGGTCTCTAATAATGTTCTCAAAACGTTATCTGGTCTCTAATAATGTTCTCAAAACGTTATCTGGTCTTTAATAATGTTCTCAAAACGTTATCTGGTCTCTAATAATGTTCTCAAAACGTTATCTGGTCTCTAATAATGTTCTCAAAACGTTATCTGGTCTTTAATAATGTTCTCAAAACGTTATCTGGTCTCTAATAATGTTCTCAAAACGTTATCTGGTCTCTAATAATGTTCTCAAAACGTTATCTGGTCTTTAATATTGTTCTCAAAACGTTATCTGGTCTTTAATAATGTTCTCAAAACGTTATCTGGTCTCTAATAATGTTCTCAAAACGTTATCTGGTCTCTAATAATGTTCTCAAAACGTTATCTGGTCTCTAATAATGTTCTCAAAACGTTATCTGGTCTTTAATATTGTTCTCAAAACGTTATCTGGTCTTTAATAATGTTCTCAAAACGTTATCTGGTGTTTAATAATGTTCTCAAAACGTTATCTGGTCTCTAATAATGTTCTCAAAACGTTATCTGGTCTCTAATAATGTTCTCAAAACGTTATCTGGTCTCTAATAATGTTCTCAAAACGTTATCTGGTCTTTAATAATGTTCTCAAAACGTTATCTGGTCTCTAATAATGTTCTCAAAACGTTATCTGGTCTTTAATAATGTTCTCAAAACGTTATCTGGTGTTTAATAATGTTCTCAAAACGTTATCTGGTCTTTAATATTGTTCTCAAAACGTTATCTGGTCTCTAATAATGTTCTCAAAACGTTATCTGGTCTTTAATAATGTTCTCAAAACGTTATCTGGTCTCTAATAATGTTCTCAAAACGTTATCTGGTCTCTAATAATGTTCTCAAAACGTTATCTGGTCTCTAATAATGTTCTCAAAACGTTATCTGGTCTCTAATAATGTTCTCAAAACGTTATCTGGTCTTTAATAATGTTCTCAAAACGTTATCTGGTCTTTAATAATGTTCTCAAAACGTTATCTGGTCTCTAATAATGTTCTCAAAACGTTAGCACAAAAACAAGTTCATGGAACGTTGGAAAGTTTCAGTTGGATGTTCATCTGACAGTTTTGAAATGTAACAACTAGTTTCGGAATGTTCAGAACACATTCAAAAGTAACATTCTATAATGTTTGAAGAATGATGGAATGTTACGTTAATGTTTGAACAACCAATCACTGTAATGTTTTTAAACGTTCAGAGAACATTCAGAAATAACGTTTATATAATAATAATTTAATAGGAACGTTAGCAAAGCTTTCTTTAGTCTCCTACAATTCCTCAAGAGAAATGAAAATAACGCGAGTCAATATTTGTGATGCCTGGAGCTGTAACATGAATGTGGAGCAGCTCAGATCATGTAATGAGAAATGTTTGACCTCATATTGACTCTTGATTGCACAGTTATGAGCCGCTATTGACAAGCTGTGCCGACACGTGCGGTCCGGAAACGTGAGACATTGTGATCAAAATCAGGTCAAAACTAAGTTTGTTTCAGGAGTTTAAATCAGCTTGCCAAAGCAAAACTCCTTTACTTTATCTCTGAACTCCCATTGGCCCGTGTAGTGGAGATGTAATAGGTGGGCGTGGCTCTGAGGCTCCGCCTTCTCTGAGGTGTAAATCTTCTCCGGTTAATTTCTTCTGTCCAGACGCGAGTAAAACATGAAGACACTGGAGTCTTCTTCTTGGGTATGTCCATGTATTGGTGTGTTATAGGATACTGTGGATGATGTGCAGTCCCGAGCATCAGGGCACTAATCCTCCCGTCAGGCTTTATATTTGACCATAATGACCGGTTCACTGCATATCATCCCTTATTTGTGTCAAACATGCTTGTGATCTTGCAGACTTTAGAGGAGAGTGTTTGTAAAGTAGATCACAGATTACTCAGTTTCTCATGTGGTAATGATCAGTCCAGACGGCAGGCGAACGTTTGTTTTTATGTTTAGTCTGAACCCGAGCTTCTCAACTAGTTCTGCTTCAGGACATCATGGTGGCATTACACACCATTTTATTTTATTTAACTTTATTTAATTTTTTATTTTGTTGTATTTAATTTTTTATTTTATTTTAAAGCCATTTAATTACATTTAAAATGTATTTAACTTTAACTTGTTTTTTTATATTTGTTTTTCATTTTCATTCAAATTAATTTAACTATAATTTTTTTTTTCTTTAATTTTTAATTTAATTGAATTTTTATTCTATTTAATTTTCATTTAACTTAATTCAAATTTCATTTTAATTTAATTACTTTAATGCTATTTAATTACATTTTAAATGTTTTTTATTTGATTTTATTTAACTTTATTTATGTTAGTTTTTCATTTATTTTTTATTATTTTTTCATTCAAATGAATTTAACTAATTACTTTTTCTTAATTTAATTAAATTTTTAATTTTATTAAGTACTTTTTTTATTCCATTTAATTTGTAATTTAACTTAATTTAAATTTCATTTAAATAGAAATTACATTTATTTAATGCTATTTAATTACATTTTAAAACGTTTTTATTTAATTTAATTTAACTTGATTTATTTTAGTTTTTTTATTGATTTTTTATTTTCATTCAAATGAATTTAACTATTTAATTTTTCTTAATTTTATTTTAATTTTATTAAATGTTTTATTCAATTTATTTTTTTATTTAACTTAATTTAATTAAAAACATTAATTCATTTAAAAACATTTAATTGCCACAAAAAGCACATTCACTTGCATGCCTTTCACAGACGCTTCAAACCCCCCAGTGTAGCCCGGCGGTTCTGGACTGAAATGTTCCTCATGTGGTGTGTGTGTTGTGTGTGTTGCAGTCCATCAGCCTGATTGAGCGAGGGAACCCGTCCCGGAGTCTAGAGCAGGTCTGTCGTTGGGCGAACACCCAGCAGAGACTCGACCCCGATCACGCCGAGCATCACGACCACGCAATCTTCCTCACCAGGCAAGACTTTGGTCCCGCAGGTATGCAAGGTACTGTGTTTCTCTCGATCGAGGCTGTGCAGAGTAAGTGCTTCTGTTCTCCAGCATGCCCACAAACACCTGTGAACCGAGTTACACTGGGCATCACGCCGACTCGACTCCAAGCAACCAAACATACTCTTTGACCGCTATATGTTGCGAAGGAGAGTTTTTGGCATGTAGAGGAAAAGAACACATAACAACATTGTCAACAATACTAATATTCCTAGTTAAAATGTATCTCAGTGAAATTATCCAATTTAAATGATTGTGATTCATAATCTCCAATGTTAAAGTTATTATTGCATGCATGTTATTTAACATAAGTAGTAAAAACGTTGTTGTAGTTGAATAACTATAGGCATCTTAATCTGGGTAGAAAACTCATGTAATGTGGTGTGAATAAAACGAGTCTTTGAGGGACGGATTGAGTCTGAACGTGACCTGAAGATCGGCTGTACATCTGTCCGTCAGTCACGTCGCATTAAATATTGTGTCTCCCATGACTAAGATCCATAACTGAGCAAATAAGTTGGAATAACATTGAATTGCTATTTCGCAAAGATATGTTAACATGATGATATTTAAACTATGAACTTGTTTTTTGTTTCATCAAGTGGTCCCTTTTTGTGTTTTATTTTAGCTGAGTTTTTTTTTTTTTTTTTTTTATAATATATAATAAATAATATAAAATAATTTTTTAAAGAAAGTATGTAATCGAGGAATTCAGTCATAAAAAATATCTTCATATAATAAACACAGAAACTTTTAAGGTCATCACGGCGACCCGTCAAAATAAAAGTTTGGTTTAACTTGAAGAAATTGTGACAGAAATATATTACTGTTGTTCAGTGGAATGTATGTCTTAATGTAATAATAATAATAATACAATTATTATCAAAACTTTATTTATTAAGGAATAATCACAATTTTTCTTCCATGTTTTCATTTTAGAATAAACCTCTGCTGTGCAGCACTTTGTTTGCAAAAAAAGGTTACATTTTCATTTGATTAAAATATAAATGAAAATACACAATTATTCAAAGGGCCCTTTTATTGTAAAAAAAAAAGATAAATTAAATTGTTTTTACGAATTTTGAATTAAGATTAATAAATGCTGTAGAAGTATTGTTTATTTATAGTTCATGTTAACCGAAGTAGTTAACTGATGTAACTTAGACATGCTTTTGTTTATAAAAATGTAATTAAACCATTCAAATAGAATTCAGAAAAATTAAAACAGAAAACACTGAATTTGTTAACAATAAAATGGGATTTGAGAAAAAATAAAATGTATTTCATAGGGCCCTAAAATAATATTTTTGCTAAATAAATAAATAAAATCCTGTTAAATTGTATTGATTTAAAAAAAATCATAAAAAAATTAGACTTGCTTCTGGATTAATACATTTTTATTTGTCCATTTAAAACAGAGCCAAAAAAAATGTAAATGCAAAAAAAAAAAATCGGAAAAAAAACAGAATTTAGAAAAAAAATACAAATTAATTTTGGAAAAAAATTATTTAAATTTCGTAGGGCTCTACTCTTCTAAATTGTGTAAATGTCATTACAGTAAATGCAAAATATCAGTATCTTTTCTCTTCACTAACTTCAAGTCTTGGATGTAAGTTTAGAGAATCACATTAACTGTCCGCATGATCCTCTAACCACACACACACACACACACACACACATACAATCTATTGCTTTAGGATATAAAGTGTGTGTCTTTCATCTTCCTTTACAATAAACACCTTGTTCTAGTGCGATGACATTCACACATCACCCTAAGTATACAGTATGAAGACTATTTGACTGAACCAGGATCGTCCTGTGTGTGACTCTCGGTGTGTGTGAAGTGTAGGGACTGGTCTCTGATGGATGTGTGTTGAGGTTTCGAGACTCATGTGTGATGTTTAGGGAGACGTTGTTCTCGGTTCCTCTCGTCTGCTGTTGCTACGCCACGCTCTCTGTTGTGTTCACAACACCGTCCACAGCCTTCAAACCACAACCCCTGAGGCAAACATCACACTGCGTCCCGAGCCCGAGCGCTGATCCAGGGCCAGTTGGAGGCCGAGCTATTTTTTTGGTTCCTCTGTCCATAGAACGTTTGAAAAGTACCTGACACGACTGGCACTTCAAACGGGGACGGGGTTCTATGGTCAGATGAAACAAAAAAATAGCTTTTTTGGCAGCAAACACTTTAAGATGGGTTTGGTGCACACAGGGATAAAAAAGTACCCCATGTGTAAAATGAAATACTCTGCTGTATCTTTACTGCTGTGGGCCTAATTTTCTGCCAGAGGTCCTGGACATCTTGTTCAGATACATGACATCATGGATTGGATCAAATACCAACAGATAAAAAATCGAAACCTAACAGCCGGGGCTAGAAATCGTATAACGGGCCATGTTTGGATCTTCCAACAGGACAGTGATCCAAAAACAAATATCAAAATCAAAACAAAAATGGGTCACTGAGCACAAAACCAAGATCTTGCAATGGCCATCCCGAGTCCCTGGCCTGAACCCTATAGAAAATGAGTGGGGCTGAACTGAAGAGAAGAAGCGCCAACATGGATCTGGGAATCTGCAGGATCTGGAGAGATTCTGTGTGGAGGAATGATCTCTGATCTCTTGTCAGGTGTTTCTCCAAACTCATCCGGCATTATAGGAGAAAACTCAGAGCTGTTATCTTGGCAAAAGGAGGTTGCAAAAAGTATTTAATAAAAGGGTGCCAATAATTGTGGCCAACGTGTTTTGGAGAAAAACATTTATTTCATAATGTGATTTAGCCCCACTTTCAATTCTCTTGCTTCAATGAAAGGTTAGAATTTTGGCAATTTTTTGAATGAAAGATCAAAAGGATAAACAATGCAGATTTATTTTTTACAGCCAGTGTTTGATCATATTTACCAGGGGTGCCAACAATTTTGGCCATGACTGTATATAAATGTTTATTACTAGAAAATAATAAAAACACACATTATGGTTTTAAACTGTTTTCAGTAAATTTTTCATAACAGGGTTGCAAAAGCCCATAAAGAATAAATGTAAAAAAAAACAAACATTTATTCATGTAACATTTCTTCGCCCGCGGTGGATGAGCAACATCTCCTGGAGCTGAAGAACAAAGATCTGACGGCTATAAAGCAGGTTCTCCTGATCCGCTTCCAAGCCTCGGATCTGCTGAATCACTGGAGATCCACTCATGTGCGGCCGTTCCCCAAACAGCTCCAGCGCAGGAGTTCCTGCACGTCTCGGGCCTCCAACTGGCATAATCATAATTGTGATGATTATGGCTTACAGCTTATGAAAAACCCCAAAATTCAAAATTAGAATATTGTGAAAAGGTTTTCATAAAGCCATAATCATCAAAAATTATAACAAATAAAGGCTTGAAATATCTCACTTTGCATGTAATGAGTCTATAGCCTATGAATATATTAGTTTCACCTTTTAAGTTGAATTACTGAAATAAATTAACTTTTGCACCCATATTCTCATTTTTCCAGTTTCTCCTGAAGATTAAACTTCTCATATGTGTATCATATTTTTCACAACTCCCAGCTTTATGGTTGTTTAGGAGCGCAAACATGTTGTAAAAGTGCTTCAGTCAGAGCTTTATTATCAGTCTCGATCTCCTGATTTGATGTCCTCTAATACGCCGTGGATTGCAGCATTAACACCGCTCAGCTTTTCCAGGGCCGTGCAAGCGCTTGTTCTCCCGGAGAACAGTGTGTCTGAGGACAGATTTATGTTCAGCTTGTTTCTCATGCAACCCTCCGGCTGGCTAAATATCTGTTGTTTGGTTATGTAAAAAAATCCAATAATCCTCCGCACTCTCCATGGCTGAACGGCAGTGGGTGTTAATAAACATGTGCTTATCAAACGATTATTATTGATGCTTTTAAAACACCAGCGGCTTCATAATCTGCATCTTCTGCTTTTCACCTGCATGCCAAAGACTGGTGATTTCAGTAGCATGAGCGTTTGATTCAGAAGAGAGTAACCCGTGAGACGCTCTGCTGAACTAAAGCGCTAGCGCTGCACATCTCTTGATCGAGTGTCTTCTGTCTGTGTTGGGGCTTTTTGTGGCGTTTGTGTGTCTTTGTGGGATTGATCGGCAAAGCTTTTCGGGTTGCTTGTGCGCTTCAGATGCTAATGTTCAGAATGAGTCTTCAGCTTCTGATTTACACGTCACAATGTTTGAGTGTTGTCTTTTTCAGACATTCATATATATGCAGCTTTCTTTTAAAGGGACGGTTCGGAGTAATTTCAACGCTAATGGATCCAAGGTTGTATCTGGTAATTTACCGCACTAATAATGCCCAAACTTTTACAGTAGTACACATAGCGTCTGTACTCAGAAAACGAGTAGCCTAAGTACATCAGGAGTTTATTTAAATAACACTTGCCTGATGGCTA
Organism: Phoxinus dragarum; assembly: GCA_033366665.1. Taxonomy (NCBI): domain Eukaryota; kingdom Metazoa; phylum Chordata; class Actinopteri; order Cypriniformes; family Leuciscidae; genus Phoxinus; species Phoxinus dragarum. The sequence goes on along the minus strand of JARPMJ010003257.1, from coordinate 64,049 downwards.
ATGCTACCGCTTAACCCGGACGTCGACGTCACTTCCGTTAGTGTGAACAAACGTCCTCTTTTTGTTTTGTTTATTTATTTATTTCAACATGGGACAATGTGCAAAAAAACATGAATTAAAGATGCTTTGCACCAGATTTTAGCTTGAGCTAGTGATAATCAACGCGTTCCTCAATCCGTAGCGGCTCAGAGAGCACGTCAGAAAACAGAGACATGACTCGACACTTCAGTTTACGATAACATGTAAGTAGCTAATAGCGTAAAAAAAAAAAAAGCCAAATGTAAATTCACCGATGATTTACAGAGAAGAGTCCTGTGTTTTCGTTCTGGTCGGGATCTGTGTAGGCTAAAGCAGAAAGCATGACCTGCAAAGCTGGCACGTACGTGTCGGTGTCAAATAAAGGAGCTAGCAAAAGTATAGGCTACAAGAGAACATCGGGAGGATTTAAATAGTTTTTTTACTGAAATAGTGTAGTAGATTTGTTATTTTATTTTAACCTATGGCCATGAAAAAGCAATAGTGTCATGTAAAAGGTGTTAAAAGCTAAACTATTTAAAATATATATATATATATATTATTCTATTGTTGCGGGCCAAACTGTAAATGGAAAGGATGTATTATGTGCAAGGTTGTGAATGCATTTGTCAAGTATTTTTTGATGCATTCACCCCTTAACCACGCCCCCCACCCCTTAACCACACCCCCCAACCCCTTAACCACGCCCATCAAACCATGCCCCCACCCCTTAACCACGCCCATCAAACCACGCCCCCACCCCCTTAACCACGTACATCAAACCACGCCCCCACCCCTTAACCACGCCCATCAAACCACGCCCCCACTCATAACCACACCCCCACCCCTTAACCACACCCCTCAAACCACGCCCCCACACTCATAACCACGCTCCCACCCCTTAACCACGCCCATCAAACCAAGCCCCCACTCATAACCACACCCCCACCCCTTAACCACACCCCCACTCATAACCACACCCCCACCCCTTAACCACACCCCTCAAACCACGCCCCCACTCATAACCACGCTCCCACCCCCTTAACCACATCCCCACTCATAACCCACACCCCCACCCCTTAACCACACCCCACTCATAACCACAACCCCTCAAACCACGCCCCCACTCATAACCACGCTCCCACCCCCTTTAACCACACCCCCCACCCCTTAACCACGCCCATCAAACCAAGCCCCCCACTCATAACCACACTCCCACCCCTTAACCACGCCCCCACTCATAACCACGCTCCCACTCATAACCACGCTCTCCCACTCATAACCACGCTCCCCACCCCCTTAACCACACACCCACTCATAACCACACCCCTCAAACCAACGCCCCCACTCATAACCACGCTCCCACCCCTTAACCACACCCCCACCCCTTAACCACGCCCATCAAACCAAGCCCCCACTCATAAACCACACTCCCACCCCTTAACCACGCCCCCACTCATAACCCACGCTCCCACTCATAACCACGCTCCCACTCATAACCACGCTCCCACCCCTTAACCACACCCCCACCCCTTAACCACGCCCCCACTCATAACCACGCTCCCCACTCATAACCACGCTCCCACTCATAACCACGCTCCCACCCCTTAACCACACACCCCCACACCCTTAACCACGCCCATCAAACCACGCCCCCCACTTCATAACCACACCCCCACCTCTTAACCACACCCCTTAAAACCACGCCCCACCCATAACACAACACCCTCAAACCACGCCCCCCGCCCCCCCATCCATAACCACGCCCCCTCAAACCACGCCCCCGGTCGTCTTTTCTGAAAACTAAAATAGGTCACCCCTAAGGTCACCCTAACCTCCATGATTTAGGGAAAAAGCCCGTAAAAGTCTTGCGCGATCACCCCTTGTTGCTGAAAAAGTTTTTGGGGATTTTTTTTTTTTTTTCGTTAAGTGTTGACAACTTAGTGTTAACTAATAATTGTTGCAAACTGGCACTACCAACAAAATATTAGTGCATTCCTGGAACTGGGCGTCGTTACACTACATCCTTATGCATCGCTTTCTCTGCCAGGACTTTTACAGGCTTTTCCCAAATCACTGAAGTGACCTCGACGTCCGGGTTAGCGGTAGCATTAGCCATCAGGCAAGTGTTATTTAAATAAACTCCTGATGTACTTACTAACTTTCCAGTGCCTCGCTTTATAAGTACAGAAGCTATTTGTACAACTGTAGAAGTTTGGCTTTTACCGCATTATTAGTGTGGTAATTTACCAGATACAACCTTGGATCCGTTAGCGTCTGCACTAAACCATTCAGCTGATATCTCTGAATAATCTCTAACTTTAATAATGATTCACCGAGGGGAAAAGCTTCTGGGGGGGGTTTTCATATGTGACTTCAAAGAGATATCTCTTTCAAATGCATTGCATGTCATTCAACAAGCACATTTGTATTGGTCATAATTGTAAATTATCCATGTTGCAAATTAGTTTGCATGCATTTTGACGGCTCTTCATGAAGGATAGTGATAAAGCGCTGCTCATCCAGGCCAGTTTATGAAGCATGAGAATGATAAAATACATAAAGCATCTATTATGTGCCCAACATGCGTGAAAATGAGAAAGAATACAAAAATTGTCAGTTGAATTGTGTCCACAAAAATATGAACTGTTTTCAACAATCATAAATGTTTCTTGAGCAGAAAATCAGCATATTAGAATGATAATGATGCTGAAAATTCAGCTTTGATCACAGGAATAAATTACACTTTACTATATATTCACATAGAAAACTGCTAAAAAAAAAATTTTTTTAAATCTAAATTTTTACAGTATTTTTGATCAAATAATGCAGCTTTGCAGTCCCGACCCAAAACCATTTCTGTGTGTAATTACAATCAACATTGCTCAACTTTTTGTCTCAGTGCATTGTGGGATTGTTTCTGAGTGCAAAAGAAGTGAACTTTGAAGGCATTATAATACCTTTTTGAGCAGCTTTCAAATACGATGCCTAATGCGTCAACTCACTTGGTTTTGAAACAGAGAATGGTTCTTTCTTGATTAATCACGTTTTAAGTTCAGAAGTGCTTTTAAATGTGACCCTGGACCACAAAACCACTCTTATGGATCAATTTTATGTTTAAAAAAAAAAAGCTGGATAAATAATATCTCCATTGATGTGTGGTTTGTTAGGATAGGACAATATTTGGTCGAGACACAACTATTGAAAATCTGGAATCTGATGCAAAAAAATGTAAATATTGAGAAAATCTCCTTTAAAGTTGTGCATTTATGTTCACGATTGTGCTGCATTCACTCACAAAAATACATGTTTTATATATTTACGGTAGGACATTTACTAAATATCTTCATGGAACATGATCTTAATATCCTCATGATTTTTGGCATAAAAGAAAAATGGATAATTTTGACCCATACAATGTATAGTTGCTATTGCCACAGAAATACCCGTGCGGCTCCAGACTGGGTTTGAGTGACAGGGTCACACATGAAGGCAGGATCAGTGATGTTGGAGAAGTCCACGTGTGTGTCTGATCTGACTGTTACCCACGGCTCTTTGAACAGAGGGAATATTTGACGTTCTTTAATGAAACTGATCTGAGTTCTGTCCCACATTCCAGTTCATCACGGTGTGTCTTTGATGTGTGTCCTAGGTTACGCCCCGGTTACGGGCATGTGTCACCCGCTGCGAAGCTGCACGCTGAACCACGAAGACGGATTCTCCTCTGCGTTCGTGGTGGCGCACGAAACCGGACACGTGTGAGTTTACATCCGCTTTTCACACTCGATTTAAACCGATATATACAGTAGTGGACAAACATTAGTTACTGTATTTGGTTCATCTTTGTTCACGTTAGTTAATAGAAATACAGCTGTTCATTGTTAGTTCATGTTAGCTCACAGTGCATTAACTAATGTTAAAAAGATTTTAATACAGTATTAGTAAATTTTGAAATTAACATGAACAAACATTAATAAATGCTGTATGTGCAGTTCATTATTAGTGAAAGGTAGGGTAGGTCAGAATTGTCTTCAAATTAGTTTAAAACTGTCTTTATATACCAATACATAATTAAAATGCAAGTACTCTGAAATAGAGAGTATAAAAAACTGAGTGACTCTAGTGTATTTAATCTGCAATAAAACACACCGCTCATTAATTACATTCACTCCCACCTAAACACGGGTGCGCGAGTGCGCGCACGTGCGCAGCAGCCAGTAGTCATGGCGACGGAGAGTAACAGTCGCGCAAGCCAATCACTTGTTTCGTCCCGGTAGGAATTAATGAGCTGTGTTTTTTGAAGATTAAATACACTAGAGTCACTCAATCTTTATACTCTCTTTTTCAAAGTACTTACATTTTAATTATGTATTGGTATATAAAGACAGTTTAAGCCAATTTGAAAAAAAGTTATTTTGACAATTCTTACCGACCCTACCTTTAATGTTTAACTAACGAACCTTATTGTAAAGTGTTACCGCATATTTGAGCTGTTTTAAACTGAAAACATCTCTTAAAATATGTGACCCTGGACCACAAAGCCAGTCATAAGGGTAATTTTTTTGAAATTGAGATATATACATCATCTGAAAGCTGAGTAAATAATCTTTCCACTGATGTGTGGTTTGTTAGGATAGGACAATATTTGGTCGAGACACAACTATTTAAAATCTGGAATCTGATGCAAAAAATTTAAACATTGAGAAAATCTCCTTTAAAGGTTGTGCATTTATGTTCACGATTGTGCTGCATTCAACTCACTCAAAAATACATGTTTTATATATTTACGGTAGGACATTTACTAAATATCTTCATGAAACATGATCTTAATATCCTCATGATTTTTGGCATAAAAGAAAAAAGGATAATTTTGACCCATACAATGTATAGTTGCTATTGCCACAGATATACCCGTGCAATATATACTCAATATTCACGCCAGTAATGTTTATTTTCTAAGGCATGTGTATAAAAGCTGCTTAAATGTCCTAATTGAACTAAGGCCTAATCCTGGATTAATCTAAGCCCTGTCTGTGAAACCAAGCCTATATATATTTTTTAATATTTTAAATATGAGGGAAGAACAAAACACTAAACTTGCTTATTTTACAAAAAACGGCAAACATAAAAGCATGTTTTATTTACAAAAAAAAAATGCATAGAAAAACAAAAAGCGGACAGGAAACGCTAACATTAACTTCAACATAATCAGTTATTAATATTCCATTGGTTCTCTCTTGTTTTTGCACGTGTTCATAATGTCTTTGCATGACAGCCTGGACAAAGATGTTCGCACAATCTGGCATGTTGCATTGCATTATTATGCACAACTCACGCACTATGCATGTTTTTTAATAATATTGGCTGAAGATGTCAATTGTCCTTGGCTGAACATCACTTTTGGACTTTATGCAACAGGAATATCTATATTTTCCAGTAATTGCTGCCGCTAGTTTGACAATGCCTCATGTTTCCGAGACGAGCGCACATGAGCTGTGTTGTGTTTAGCAGGAGAATTGGAGGCGTGTCATGCGACAATCATTTTGTAATTATGCTGTGATTGTAAAATGTTTCCTGCACTAATTAGTTTGCATGCATTTTGTCTGCAGTTTATGAACATGGCAAGAAAGCGCTGGCGGGAAGAAGCTGCTCGTTCAAGCATCCTTTAGTGCATGAGAATGATAAATACATAAAGCATCTATTATGTCTAATGTGCATGTGAAAGAGAGATTAAAATAGCTCAGCGTGAATAAATGATTTGGATGCACATCATAAGTATGAACATTAGTGCTGCTCAACAGCGCCTCCTGTAGGACGTGATGCTGACCTTCTGCCCGCTTTGCAAGAAGATTTCAGATATGTAACTGCAAAAAATTATGCTTTTCTGTCTCATTTTTTGTCTTGTTTTCCAGAATAAATATCTAAACATTCTTAATCAAGATGCATTTACTTCAGAAGCAAAATTATTAAAGATAGCAAGTCTAGTTTAACGGAAACAAACCATCAGAATGAGGCTATAGTTTAAGCGTAAAAATATTCAAAGGCAAAACAAGGTTATTTTTCTGACCCCACTAACAGAGATTTGTTCTTGTTTAAAGCATCATTTCATTTTGATACATTTTTCAGGAAACAAGACTCAATAACTTTGCATATAAATTAGGGCTGGCCAAAAAAAATTTTTTTCCGATTAATCGATTTTTAAAATGTGGTCGATTCAAAATCGATTCTCAAAAGGCCAAAAATATTTTTTTTTCCCATATTTATTTATCTATCACCCAAAAAGCCAGTATTAGTTTTCCTGCAGTTCATAGGCTTGCAGCCTCAATGCTACAGCTAATGCTAGTTTTTCTCTTAAACATAAAATAACCTGATCGCGTTTGATGAAGGCATGCGGCTGTTCTGACTTGTCTAATTTTCAGCATAAATTTTCATCTTGCATCAAAATCCTGTCTATTGATTGTATGCATTTGAAGGTGGGTTTTAATGTACCCAAGAGTACCTAAAATAAAAAGAGTTTAATATATAGGTTTATGGCTCTTAATTTCTTTTTTATTAATTAACCTCTTGTAAACTTATGTTCACCGTTAAAAAAAATAAAAAATATATAGAATTTGTATTAAATCTATATTCATTGAGTCGAATCGGGAATCGAATTTAGAGAATCGAAATCGAATCGAATTGGAACATCTGAATCGATACCCCAGCCCTAATATAAATGCATCTTGATTCAGAAATATGTACCAGCAGTGTTGGGGAGAGTTACTTTTAAAACTAATGCATTAAAATATTGCGTTACTCTCCCTTAAAAAGTAACTAAGTAACATTACTTTTTTGGAAAAGTAATGCGTTACGTAACTTTTGCGTTACTTTTTTTCCCACCAGGGCTGGGCTTGTTTTTTTTAAACACAAAAGTTATATTTTTGGGCAAATGTAAAGACCCGTTCACAGTAAAAGTGAAATAATAATCCTCAGACTGAAGGACATGTGTACAGTAGAGGAAAGCAACAAGCAAACCTTTCTATCTATCTATAGTCATTTCTGCTTATTAAACTGAATCATCGAAGTGTCAGAAGCAATACATTGGTCAATAAAGTGAGATTAAATGCATAAAAATGTATGTTTTATTTAACATATTTAGTTGATGGAGGTTTGCATAGTATTCTGATTCTGCATTTCACTGATTTTATTCATTTTGAGGAATATTGAATATTTTTTTGTGCAAGTGAGATGACACATCACATTTAGTCTAGAACTACAATAAACATGTTCACACACACACACACACACACACACACACACACACACACACACACCACAACCCTCTGCACTTTGATTTTGTCTCAACATGAGGACAGGAGAGCTGTCAGTCAATAAATGGGAAAACAAAGTCACTTGTGTTACTTATTTGAAAAAGTAACTCATATATCATTTGTTGTAAATTTTAAAAGTAATGCATTACTTTACTAGTTACTTGAAAAAGTAATCTGATTACGTAACTCAAGTTTACTTGTAATGCATTTCCCCAACACTGTGTACGGGTACTGGAAAACAAGACACAAATCCTGAGTAATGAAATGAGTTTTTGCAGTGCGGTGTGTGTGGAGGATAGCCGTGAATCACACGCTTTCTCACGATGAATCACTGAAGACTGTATAGATGTAGTGTTTGTGTCTCTATAAACACTGACAGAGGTCACATGATCATAAGTGATGATGTCAGCAGAACCCTGGCTCGTGACTCCACATGCTGAATAGTTTAGAAATGTTTTCTGCTTTAAACACTGCACTTTATCAAGACAACATGCCGAGCCTTTTACTCCCACAGCCGGACACTGAGCTTTATAGACTTATTCAGGTTTGGGATGTTTTATTCATGAGGAATCGATTGGATGGTGAAAAGGTGTCTCTATATGACATATGGTTAAAAATTAAGAGGGATTGTTGGCATCAAATGACTTTTTTGAAACAGCATTACATTTTGATGAAAGGTTATTAATTCATATTTTTTTCTCTCAAATTAAGATTTTGATCTTTGAAGCGATTTAAGAGAGTAACTATTATAATATATACACTACCATTCAAAAGTTGGGGTCATTAATATTCCTTTTTTAAACAATTAATACTTTTAATCTGCAAGGATAAATTGATCAGATATTTTTTTAATGTTACAAAAAGATTATATTTCAAATAAACACTGTTCTTTTCCCCTTTCTATTCATCAGAGTATCCTAAAAAACTAAATATATCACAGTTTCCACAAAAATATGAACTGGTTTCAACACTGATAATAATCATAAATGTTTCTTGAGCATTGATCATCATATTATACTGATTTCTGAAGGATCATGTGACACTGAAGACTGGAGTAATGATGATAAATTCAGCTTTGATCACAGGAATAAATTACACTTTACTATATATTCACATAGAAAACTGCAGATTTACATTATATTAATATTTCACTGTTTTACTGTATTTTTGATCAAATGAATGCAGAACATTAATCATTCTTACCAAACCAGTGTAATTTATCTTTGATCACATACAGTACATTTATACTAAATAAACATAGTAATGAACAGCAGCATAAATATTTCAAAGATTTAAAAAGCTGCGCTGGAAGTTCCGAACAGGAAAGAATCAATGAGTCGATTCATTCGAACGAATCTCTCCGGAGATTCTGTGTGATTCGACTGAACAGTGTTGTGATGGTTGTGCTGAATGTTTCAGACTGGGAATGGAGCACGATGGCCAGGGGAACCGCTGCTCGGACGAGACCAGTATGGGCAGCATCATGGCTCCACTGGTCCAGGCCGCGTTTCACAGATACCACTGGTCCGCTGCAGCAAACAGGAGCTCAACCGATACATACAGTAAGAGTCTCACTCGCTTCTGCAGTCGGGATTCTGGACAGACTTAATCTCTCCAGACGGAAAGAAATGAGATTAATATGTTTGGTTTCATTGTGTTTTAGTTTGGGTTTGACTGTGTTCTCAGTCATTGTTAGTTGCATTGCTTGCTAATTAAGTTACACACCTGTTCTCTATGTGTGTGTGGTGTGTGTGTGGTGTGTGTGTGTGTGTATATATATATCTGTGTGTGTATATATATATAAAGCCTTAGTTTTCACAGTTCTGTTCGTGTAAACCCGTATGACTTTATTTCTTCAGTCTGACCCGTAGCCCTGTCACGATTATTGATTAATTGCCTGATCGGGGTTATTCAATCTAATCCCAATTATTTGAAATAACCGCAATAATCGTGCAGGTAAAAAAAAAAAAAATTAATTGATGAAAATTTAAGCACTTAAAAATGCCATCAGATGCACAATATCGTGTCTACTTTTCCTCCTTTTGAAATAATGTATTATTATATTGTATTTTAAATAATGAATTATATAAATATTCAAATTAAAATGATATATATATATATATATATATATATATTCTCCATGTTTAAAAAAATCATGCTTTAGGCTTATACTGTAAGTGACATAAAAATAATATAATTAAATTGTTAATTGCAATTATTTATGACAATTAATCATCAGCACAAAATGTCGTAATCGTAATCTGCTTACTAACACCAAAGAAGATGTTTTTACATATTCCCTGAGTGCTCTTTATCACTCTGAAGACAAAAATGCACCATATATGATCATAAAAGTAATATCAGTCACAAAGCATCACATGACTGGAGAACGATACATTGCACTCCTCATATATGATGCTTTTATGACGCTCTCTTGTCATTTTTTGGAGCTCAACAGTCTCAAACCCTATAAACACATCCAGCATGTATCGCTTGCGTCCAACAGAAGAAAGTAATACGGGATGAGAGTGAACGGGCAGGATTTATATGTTTTGGTGAAGTTGATCAGCATTTTGAGTAATGCATTGAGAAAAGCGTCCACAAAACTGCTGTGTGTCTTCCAGCTCGTACGACTGTCTCCTGGATGACCCGTTCGAGCTGAAATGGCCCAAACTCACGGAGCTTCCCGGGATAAACTACTCCATGGATGAGCAGTGCCGTTTCGATTTCGGTGTGGGTTATAAGATGTGCACCGCCGTGAGTAATCTGATCCCTGTGAATACAGACTCCAGTTCAAGCGGATCGATGTGTTTGTTTATTGTTGTGATGAAATATGCAAACCTGGACCACAAAACCAGTCACATGGGTCAGATTTTTAAAATTGAGATTTATATACATCACAAATAAGCTGAATAAATAATATCTCCATTGATGTGTGGTTTGTTAGGATAGGACAATATTTGGCCGAGACACAACTATTGAAAATCTGGAATCTGAGGGAGCAAAAAAATGTAAACATTGAGAAAATCTCCTTTAAAGTTGTGCATTTATGTTCACGATTGTGCTGCATTTCACTCACAAAAATACATGTTTTATATATTTATGGTAAGAGATTTACTAAATATCTTCATGGAACATGATCTTAATATCCTCATGATTTTTGGCATAAAAGAAAAATGGATCATTTTGACCCGTACAATGTATAGTTGCTATTGCCACAGATATACCCGTGCGGCTCCAGACTGGTGATGTGGTCCAGGGTCATATGTGAAGACTCAAAACTCTGAAAATTAATATGCAAAAACCATCTCGGTAACACTTTACTTGAAGGGGTGTGCATAAGACTGACATGACACCTTCATAATCATGATATGACGCATGTCAATTATTACATTTTTAATGCAAATATGACATTGTCTGAGATGTCTTTGTTATGACAACTTTACATAAACCAATACATCATAACCTGTCAGTGTCTTGGTAATGATGACAACTTGACAATACAAAGACAACATAAGTTGTCATAAATATGTCAAAAACATGACATAGCAGATTAATTATCAAACTTAAGAAACCACTTAGCTTTACAGGTCAACATTACATTAAACTGTCATGTGGTTTTGTAAACTGCGCTTGCTCTTGTAAGTCGGTTTGGACGAAGGCGTCTGCTAAATGTAAATGTAAATGTGTGTTTCTGTCGTCCCCAGTTCCGCACGTATGACCCGTGTAAGCAGTTGTGGTGCAGTCATCCTGATAACCAGTACTTCTGTAAGACTAAGAAGGGTCCGCCGGTGGACGGGACCGAGTGTGCGCCGGGAAAGGTCAGACTTCTCCTCAAACACCACGAACGCTTCAATATCACAGTTCTCACACAGCATTCATAATATGTGACCCTGGATCACAAACCCAGTCTCAAGTCGCACGGGTATATCTGTGGCAATAGCAACTATACAACAATAAAAAGTATAGGTGTGTGTTAGTGATGCTTGTGAATGTGTGTGTTGCAGTGGTGTTTTAAAGGCCACTGCATCTGGAGGTCGTCCCATCAGCCCTACGGTCACGACGGAGGCTGGAGCGCCTGGGGAAAGTTTGGCTCGTGTTCCCGAACCTGTGGAGGAGGAGTTCGTTTCCCGTAACCGCCAGTGCAACAACCCTGTGTGCGTTTCTCAAACCCAACCGTGAGCCAGTAGCGTTTGCATCACCCTTCGAATTGCGCAAATTGAAATTGCAAATTTAAAATACACCCAATGGAAAAACGTCAATTTTGCAAAAACTCCCATGTATCGCAAAATAGTTTTTAGGCTCGCATGAGGAGGTTTTTCAGGCAATTTGAAAAAGGAATATTCTCAAAACTACAATGGAAACAGTTTTTGCACATTTACAGTCACCTGACGTAGTGTGTTTGGACAGAAGTTCATTATTAAACTCATAAAAAAACAATAGAATTACGGGAATACTGGATTGTAAACCACTAAGAAATGCCAGAATCAAGAGTTTGAAGCAGAAATGAGTGAGAAACACAGAAACACACACTGCCGCTCACAGCATAAGGGGATTTCCTTGTTATTAATGCTTGATAACACTCCTATAAATAAAACTGCAGTGGCTGTGATAGTACCAACATCCTTTGCTATATATATATATATATATATATATATATATATATATATATTTATATATATATTTATACTACAGGGCCGTTGAATGCTTGAATCTGATTGGTTGACGAACGTTCTGAGGTGTGCAATTATATTCAGGGGAACCGCACGGCTAAAGTAGTTCCGGCAGGTCTGTAACCGTACTACAGTTCCATATCACTTCGCGTAGTCAACTGTAATAACGGAAAATAGGATACAATTCATAACAAGAAAACTGCAGCCACATGCGCTCGATCTGCAATTTCCAATGTCTAACTTCACAATCAATGGAAATATGCAGTTTAATTTTAATAAATAAAGTATATATAGTCCTATATATAATCAATAGAAAATTAAAAATAATATTTCAATAAATTGATAGTCCTGCTGCAGATAATAACAAATAAAAAATTATTGATTGGCCTATACTTGTTAAAAGGGCTTTGTGTTTCATTTATTAGGCTAGTCTGTCACTAATAGAAAAAAAAGAATGAACGAATTAATTAAAACGAATTGAATAAATAAATAAATAATAATATTGACGCGAATGCTTCTTTCTCTCTCATAACTGCATTAATAACTGCATAAAGCCGGGGACACACTTGCTGTAAGGCCGGTTATGAATGTAGTTGATACTTATCTGCATGTACGCGTGTTCAGCGCGTTCAGTCTGTGTTCACAGCGGTGTTTAAAATCTGCTGCATTCACAGTCAGAGAATGTTTCTAGTGGTTAAGTGTGTCCAGCTTTAGTCTGCTATCAGCGGCTCAAACCTCCGTTACTAACTCTAAAATGACGTTTTGGAATTAGCAACGGAGCATGCAGTTTAGATGCGCAAGGGAATTAGTCCTACATACAAGAGCGTTTTAATGACAAAAACTTTACAAACGTCTTGAAATACATCATCTGAACAATATTTCGAGGTGTGGTAACTGTAGTATAAGCGGAATAATTGACTTCAGGCCGTTGAATTATTAGAAAAATAATGCACACCCCGAGGTGTAACGGCCACCTCCGCTTCGCGTCGTGACCGCATTAACACCTCGGGTGTGCATTATTTTTCTAATAATTCAACGGCCTGTCGTCAATTATTCCTTACATATATATGACTTATCACAAGAGGAAAAAATTAAGTTTAGTCACATCCACCTTATTCCCACGCCTACGAACTGCTCCGAGACACGAAGGTTTGAGATCCAAATGCAGCTTTATTTAAGGGGCAATCCAGACACGAAATCCAATATACAGGCAATAGGTCAAAACACAGATAGGCAGTCCAAACAAACAAACAAACAAACCAGGCAGGGGTCAGAGGCAACAGAGTAATCCACGGAACAGGCAAGAAATCCAAAAACCAAGAGACATGAAACCAGGGAAAATGCAGTGCAACAATATACAAAACTTCTCAGTGAGTGAATGAGTGATAAATATAAGTATAAATAGGCTGAGACTAACGGGGTAATGAGACACAGGTGAATGCAATCAGTGATGATGAGTCCGAGCAGTGAGTTATGGGAAATGTAGTTTGTGAGGGAGTGAGAATAGTCTGATGTGGAGCGCCCTCTGGTGGCTCTCAATGGCACTCCAGCTGGTGACCGTTACAATTATAGATATCCTTATAAGGCTAGATGTCTTAAGGCGGAGTCGCGATAGGCATCACCCGGCGGCCATCTTGTCACAGGGAAGCTTTTCTGGCGAGTGATCGGCACGAACACAAATACTCTTATCTCGCTGAAATCTTGACGGATTTACAAACGTTTTGGTTCTTACAAACGTTATTAACGTGGCTATAATTCTGGATTAATGTTGAAATATATAATATTATAATTATGCATAAGTATGCAGTGTCATAACTACATCTCTGACGTTTACAACAAACCAACCCGTTTGAAAATCGGTAGAAAATTGAGCAAGTTATGGTTATTTAAAAAGTACATGCACCATTAAAACACGATGTTACGAGTGAGCGAGCTGACTGTGACAAGATGGCCGCCAGGTGCGGACGTCGACCTCCATTGGCCAGTAGAATTCTGGGTGTAACTTCCGTTAAGCTGTAAACAGTCAGTGACAGGCTCGCTCTATGAACACAATATGTTAAAAAAGTGTCACAATGTGATGATATTCATCTACTCACCCCTCAACCATCGAACATTAAAAGGAAATTTAAAAGTGTAAAAGCAACAACAAGGCCTTTAAACAGACCAAATAACCCCAAAAGCGCGAGTCTTTGGTTAAATATCTCTGTCGTAATATATATATATATATGTATTGTGTAACTTATGTTGCCTTAATCAAAAATGTTCATTAACTTCAGCATTACGTGATACTATTCCAAAGGGATTTCCGTCATATTGACAGATTATAAATTGCATTTAACTGTGAAAACAAACCTGGAGAATAACGAAAGATTATTTGTGCATTTATTAATGGATTATATCGTAAATTAAATTTGTGAGGACAGTCCACATATGTGCAGTACCAAGTACCAAGTATAACGTTATTCTCATGATGCCTGAAAATAAATCCTGAAGGAAAATTGACAATCTGACGGATCAGTTTTATTTGTAGGGCAACCTTATGATTATGAATTATTCGTTTCAATGGAAGTTCCCCAAACCGGACGTGCCATCCATAATTCGTCAGGAATAATGTGGATAACATTGATGAATGGAAACGCCGTCATTTCGCAATCGCTTTTTATCGACATTTAGAAAATATCGCAAAAGTTTTGCACAACCCTGTACTGGAAACTTGGCTGAAACCTCTCTGAGGATCTGTCCTGACTCGAGTCTCTGTCTCCACAGTCCTGCGTATGGAGGGCGAGATTGCCCCGGCTCAACCTTCGATTACCAGGTGTGTAACAGCGAGGACTGTCCCGGCCCGTACGAGGACTTCCGAGCGCAGCAGTGTGTGCAGCGCAGCAACAAGTACCACAACAACCTCAAACACACCTGGCTGCCGTATGAACACCCTGATGGTGAGAGAAGCACGGCTCACTTTTACACACGTGACCCTTGACCTCAAAACCAGTCGCACGGGTATATCTGTGGCAATAGCAACTATACATGGGGTCAAAATTATCCATTTTTCTTTTATGCCAAAAATCATGAGGATATTAAGATCATGTTCCATGAAGATATTTAGTAAATGTCCTACCGTAAATATATAAAACATGTATTGTTGTGAGTGAATGCAGCACAATCGTGAACATAAATGCACAACTTTAAAGCAGATTTTCTCAATGTTTACATTTTTTTTGCTCCTCAGATTCCAGATTTTCAATATTCATATCTCGGCCAAATATTGTCCTATCCTAACAAACCACACATCAATGGAGATATTATTTATTCAGCTTTCAGATGATGTATACATCTCAATAAAAAAAAAATGACCCATGTGACTGGTTTTGTGGTCCAGGGTCACATGTTAATATTTGCAGGATCGATATCCTGGAGCAGGGATTCTTAAACACTTTTGTCAGCTGAACCTTTCTGACATAGAATATTTTGTTGAAATAATTAAATTATTTCAAATAATTCTTATAAACAATTTCATTGTTTAAATAAATATTTTGATCCTTTATCAACACGTTTGCATTTGCTGGTAAAAAGATAAAATATTTAAATATACGTATTTTTTTAGTAAGAGTTCTACATTTTAATTAATTATTAGCTTTTCATCAAACAAATTAAAATAAAAAATGTAAAAAAATTCTAACCATATAAAACCATTACCATGTAATTTTCTGGATATTTGAACAGAATATTATAAAATACACTACCATTGATAAGTTTGGGGTCAGTATGATAAAAAAATTATAAAAAAAAGAATACTTTTATTCAGCAAGGATGCATTAAATTGATCAAAAGTGACAGTAAAGACATTTAGAAAAGAAATGCTGTTCTTTTGAACTTTCTAAACATCAAAGAATACTGACAAATTTAATTTGTCACAGTTTCCACAAAAATATGAACTGTTTTCAACATTGATAATAATCATAAGTGTGTCTTGAGCATCAGATCATCATATTATACTGATTTCTGAAGGATCATGTGACACTGAAGACTGGAGTAATGATGATAAATTCAGCTTTGATCACAGGAATAAATTACACTTTACTGTATATTCACAGCTGATTTACATTACAATTATATTTCACAGTTTTTACTGTATTTTTGATCAAATAAATGCAAATAAAATCATTTAAAATCTTACAGACCCCAAACTTTTGAACGGTATGTTAAAAAAACGGTAAGTAACACAAAAAAAAAAATACTTGGGATGTTTTTTCCTCCGCTTTTGTTGGCCGGTTCGTGTATTAAATCTCCCTGAAGAGCTCAGGACTCACAGTGACCCTAAGCCTGACCGCAGACGCGAGTGGGACGCGGGAACACAGCGTTCTGCCAGAAACTGCATTGAGAAAATAAAGACACTGTGAGGAAGACATGAGGAGAAAAACACTATACGTCCACATTCACTGAGAACCTCTTTAGCGTATGATATCTGTGAGTCACGCTCACCTTGAGACGCTTCTTTTGTACATTTCACGAGTGTGTGTAAGTAGGAAGTCATTTACCAGACGCTTTTATTTAGAGACCGAGACCTTTTGAAGAATCTGGTTCATATCTGCAGCTTTGAGCTCGTCTGTACACTGAAAAGTGACTGTGATGTAATGAGTCTTTTGATATCTTCTGCCTTTAACAGTTTCATGGTGAGATGTTGATGTGTGTGTGTTTCAGAGGCTCATAAGTGTGAGTTGAGCTGCCGCTCTAAAGAGACGGGGGAAGTCGTGTTCATGAACCAGGTGATGCATGATGGGACACGCTGCAGTTACACCGACCCGTTCAGCGTCTGCGCTCGAGGAGAGTGTCTGGTGAGAATCACACACACACACACACACGCACGCACACACACACAGACACACGCACACGCACGCACACACACACACACACACACACACTCACAATTCAACTTAAAAGGTGAAACTAATATATTATATAGACTCATTACATGCAAAGTGAGATATTTCAAGCCTTTATTTGTTATAATTTTGATGATTATGGCGTATAAACCCCAAATTCAAAATGTTAGAAAATTAGAATATTGCAAAAGATTTTAAATACAGAAATGTCGGCCCTCTGAAGAGTATAATCATGCATGTGTACACAGTTCTTGGTTTGGGAAACTTCTGCATGAATTACTGCCTCGATGCGGCGAAATAAATGAACTTTTTGCACGATATTCAAATTTTTCGAGTTGCACCTGTATGTCTATATGGTATGGAAGCTTGTTTCTGCCACAGAATAAAACATTTAAAAAAGATAATTGTGACTTTTGATCTCAGAATTGCGAGATATAAAGTCAGAATCGTGAATATAATCTCGCAATCCCGACTTTTTTCTTGCAATTGCGAGTTAATATCTATGTTCGCCCCCCTTAGTTACTGTCGCTATGTCCGACAAGCTACGCCGCTCTCACACACACACCATGTTCTCACGCAGTAAAAAACACACCGTGGAGCAGAGAGGACACTGACAACACACTGACAGACACAGACCAGCTTACTTTTCAGTTACTTTTGATATTACAGTTTTTTCCAACTGCTTACACACGGTTTCAAAACTATGTCACCTTTTTTCAAAACTCTACACACAATTCACCTTTGGCTAAGCCCCGCCCCCCTTAGTTACTGTTGCTACCTCCGACAACTTCATCTGCGCTCTGGTTTGGTATCAACATGGCTTATGCTGTGACGGCTCTTCCTGATGAAATTTTATCAAACTTTTATAAAGCAGCAAATAAAGTGTCCGATAGAAGTAGGCAAAAGGGGCTGCAGTGTGCGTTTGAAGGCTTTATTCAAGACATACGGTGAAACGCAAGCAACAACAAGGCATCTAAATAGAGGCAAAAGCATAACGGTCACAGTCAAAAAATGAACCACCGCATATCCTAATGGAGACGGAGGCTGAGACTCACAATATCAGGAGCAACACTGTTCATGCAAAGCTGGGTAGGTCTCTATTCACTTCTATTATCGTTATTATTTACAAAGCAAACGGACTACGCGAGTATAAAGCTGTATTTATTAGTAGCGTGTGCTAGCGTATCAACAATTAGGGCAGAGAACCGAAATCATAACCTAAACCAGCATAAAACTGTCTAACAAGTATAACTTCACAGTTAGGTTAAAAGGTAAATGTATCTTAGAGCAAAAGTGAGCTTGTTGATCCTTGAGGGGTTTCGCTGACTGAGAGGACGTCCACACAGTTTAATCCAAAGACGACACTTGTCAGTATTTAACTTCGGTTTTGGGAAGGGGGAAAAACGGACCCCCCCCTCCGACCTCTCTGGGAAACGCATATCTGTGTTACAAATGCCCCAGGCACAACGTTTAACCATATTTTTTATAAAAGACGACGTAATAGCCTGCCGAGACCAAAAATATGAGCCTCCTGCGTTGAAGTCAATGGAGTGCTGTGAAATAGTGTCGGACCCTCTGTGGGAGCTCGTTCTTAGCTGCGCTGTGATTGGTCAATCTACATTCTAGGGCGTGGCTTAGCCAAAGGCGAATTCCCAAACCTGGACACACAAAATGCAAATTGCCTCACATCTCCTTCAAAATGTAACACTGCGTTCAAAATGCCATAAACACACGTCAGAATGAAGCATTTGCATCAAATGACAAACACTTCTTTCATAATAGTACATTTTTGGATATATCATGCAAACACTGTTGTTCTAAATCTAAAGCTCATTGGTCTTTCATGCTTATATCTACATTTCAATGTTAGTGAAAGTAATCTGCTGATATATGAAGGACTAAAAATGACAGAAGGAAAAATAAATAAATAAATAAAAGTAGAAATAAATAAATAAATGCATAAATAATAGTGAAAATAAATACATTTTGGTAATATAAATGGCTATTTCTGTATTTTTGCATGTATTTATTCATTTATTTATGCATTTCTATATGTATTTATTTATGTATTTATACATTTATTTATATATTTATTTATTTCTACTTTTATTTATTTATTTATTTTTACTTCTGTCATTTTTAGTCCTTCATACTGATAGGGCTAACAAGTACACTGTAAACCTTGTGTATCTACACTGGAAACACCAATACAATGTAGAAACAGAAAATATTTAACATTACTGTTGTTTACAGTAGCATACAACAAAACCATAAACATATGTAAACCAAAAAAATATTATTTAGAAGGAATCTATTGTTCAAATCAGGTAATCTGACCTTTTACCTGTTTATAGGCCTATACTACAGTAAAGCAGAGATTGGTTAGTGATCAGCAATTACTGTAGTGTTTGCATGTGAGGAGTGTGTGTGT
The DNA here is from genome assembly GCA_033366665.1 of Phoxinus dragarum. Taxonomy (NCBI): domain Eukaryota; kingdom Metazoa; phylum Chordata; class Actinopteri; order Cypriniformes; family Leuciscidae; genus Phoxinus; species Phoxinus dragarum. Next base: position 44,737 of record JARPMJ010003257.1, on the reverse strand, counting down.
GTGGCCTGGTGAATAAGTGTAGCATTTTGATTGGTTGTGTTTGGAAAAGGAAAGCAAGTCACTTACTGTTAGATTTTTGTGTTTTAGTAAGATAATTGTGTGTAGTGTTTTGAAAAAAGTGTTTTATGCAATTGAAAACTGAGTCAAAGGCTGAGAAATAGCTTATGGTTTTGGAGATTTGATGTGTAGTTTTGCACTTTGAGTGAGAGGTTTCAAAAATCGTGTGACATGAAAAGATTTTGAGTGTAAGCAGTTGGAAAAAAACTGTAAACATATTAAACAAAGTCTCACCTTTCAAATTTGGTAATTTTTTAAAGAAATGTAAACAATAAATAGCGTTTTGTGGCTCTTTAATGTGTGTGTCAGATCGCTGTCGCTCAGTTAAAGCCGCTCATATGTTTTAACCGCGGAAAGACGTCAGTACACTCCGCTTCTCAAGCTCAAATCCTCCCATGTTAATCTACTAACTCTCCTGACGGCTTTGTCGGACAAAATGGCGGATGGTGAAGTATGATTGGTCAGATCACCTGTCAATCAAGCTCCCTGCGAAGGGTCAATTACCTTTTTTATTTTTTATTCTGTGGTGGAAACAAGCTTCCACCCATCAAAATATTTTCAATATTGTCACCCATCAGCCATTGAACAACCCGTATCAGTCGAGTGATGGTGGGAATGATGGGATATGAACAATGTTTCTCTCTCTCTCTCTCTCTCTCTCTCTCTCTCTCTCTCTCTCTCTCTCAGCATGTCGGCTGTGATAAGGAAGTGGGGTCATATAAACAGGAGGATAAATGTGGTGTGTGTGAGGGAGACAACTCACACTGTCGCACCGTCAAACTCACACTCACCAAAACCCCGAAGAAGACCGGTACAAACTCACAGACAAAACCTGCTCAGTTATTCATGACATTCTGTCTTAATAAACACACATGCCTCACATGCATATTATGCTAACCTTTTACAATAATGCATTAACAGACATGAACTATTAATGAGCAGTTCATTTGATACAATATTAGGGCCATATAAAATCCATTTTATTTCTTCCCAAATTCTGTTTTATTTTTTTTCCTAATTACATTTTTGCCATTAACATTTTTCTTATTTCCGTGTTGTTGTTTTTTTGTAAAAAAAAATTCTGGACTCTGTTTTAATGTTTAAATTAATTGTTATTAATCCAAAAGCAAGTCTAATTATTTGCAATTATGAAACTTGTGCAATTTAACAGCAATTTACAAACATTTTTAGGGCCCTATGAAATAAAAAAATAAAAAAATCTTAAATTCCTTCTTTTCTTTTTTTTACGCAATTACGTCGTGTTTTCCACATCGCCCTACAGTATTTATATTAATCTTTGTTATTGTTTTGTTATATAATAACAACACTGCTCATTGTTAGTTCATGGTCCGCTCACGTACATTAAATAATATTAACAGATACAACTTTTGATTTCAATAATGTATTCATAAATGTTGAATGCACAAGATGCTTTAGACGTGCTTTTCATTGCTAGTAATTAATGTTAAACCAATGGAAACTTATTGTAAAGTTTTACCAATATTTTCATATCTGGATAAAACTCTCACAAAAGCAAGTCTAAATCATATTTCACTCCTAAATCATCTGGAGAATGACAATGAGATTTTTTTTAGTTGCATCATGGTGATGAGAATTTGAAATAATTATGAAAATATCTTTAGTTCTTAATTTTCTTTATGCAAATGTAATGAATGATGTTTTATGAGCTGGAGGTTTTATCTAATGTGTTGTTTCTTGATCTGTAGGGTTGCTGAAGATGTTTGATATTCCTGCTGGCGCTCGGCACATTTGTGATCGAGGAGAACGAGACGTCGCCTCACGTAATTGGTGAGTTTGTACCCGACGGATCATTCGGCAGAAATCAATGCTTTTCTCCAGCGGCACAAACCCTGGGCTGGTCATGCATCCTATTGAGACCAATTACTGCCTTCCCATCATGCTTTGTGTGTGTGCATGCGCCATTTGAAATTCCCTGACAGCTTATTCTCAGCAGTTTTTCTGAAGGTTTTGTTTTATTTCTTTTTTTTTTCTTCTTTTTTTCTTTCTTTTTTACGACCCTGAATTCATGTTGAGAATCTGAGAGAAAATATGAAGTGTTTTAATGTGAAGTATAAAGAGTTTTATTTTACTGCAATCAAACAAGTGCACATGGGCTGATGTTGGCTATGTTCAGAATTGCATACTACCATTCTACTAAAACTTAAACTGTTAAAAAAACATTTTTATTTAATTAAATAAATATTACATGAAAAACTTAAACTAAATACAATTGTAAATGCAAATAACTGGAATAAAATTAGTTTATTAAAACATTTTTTAAAAAATTGTGAATTAAGATATATAAATATTATAAGACAAACTTAATTACAATTTTAAATGTTGTATTAGCAAATAACTGGAAAAAAAATAGTAAAAACATTTTTGTGAATTAAAATGCAACTGAAATAAATAAAAATAAAGTATAAATATTATAAGAAAACTTAATTAAAATGTTTAATCTCTTGGCAAATAACTGGAATAAAATTAGTTTATAAAAAATTATATTGAAATAAATAAAACATAAAGTATAACAATTAGAATAAAAACTGAAACTAAATAAATTAGAAATTGAAGTAAACTGGAGTAATACAGTTAGTAAAACTGAAATAAAATCAAATTTAAACTAAATTAAATATTTCAAAACACTAATAAAACATAAAATGACCTAAACTTAAAATTACCGTAAGTGTAAATAAAATTGTGTAAATAAAATTGATATGTTACACAAAATTGAAATAAACATGTAAAACAGAATTTAAATATATGTTATGATGTAGCATCCTTCAGTTTAGTTTTTTTCACTAAACTATATTGCACAATATCGAATATCTCCAGTCTGTCTTCTCCTTTCAAGCAAAGTTTGATGATGATTTGAGTTTGAGTCGGATGAGCCCATAATATTCCTTTCTCTTCTGTCCTCAGCTGTTAAGAACCAGGTCACTGGCAGCTTCATCTTAAACGCCAAAGGAGAAGAAGCCGAGTCCAAGAGCTTCATTGAGAACGGGCTGGAGTGGGAATATTTGCTGGCGAGCGGGAAAGAGTCGCTGAAGACCATCGGGCCGCTGAACGAACCCATCGTGGTTCTGGTAAGAGACGGAGACACACGCTTCTATACAGGGCTGTGTTTCCCTAAAGCATCGCTAGCCAGCTATACATCGTTATCAGCAGAGTTTCCCGAAACTCTCGTTCCAGTGTTGGGTTAGGCCTTGTTTACACTCCAGGTCTTGATGCCCAATTCTGATTGGTTGCTTATATCCGATTTTTTTGACCGTCCGTTTACACGTTCTTTCAACTGTGACCCAAACGACGTTTCGCGTTTCTCTCGTCATTAAACCGCGGAGACGTCACCTAATGCCTCAGTAAATCCGATCAGCCTCTTTACATGACAATCGCATTGGCACACATCTGATTTATATCTGATTTATTTCCACATATGAACGAGGTCTCGAAATATCCAAATGTATGCGTTTTTTTCTTCTGTTTACACGGTCATAGAACATCCGATCTGTGTCACATATGAGCAAAAAATCGGAATTGGGTCACATTTCACTGACAGTGTAAACGATGCCTATATGTGACGGTGTTGAGTTGATGTGACGGGTGTTGAGTTGATGTGACGGTGTTGAGTTGATGTGACGGTGTTGAGTAGATGTGACGGTGTTGAGTTGATGTGACGGTGTTGAGTTGATGTGACGGTGTTGAGTTGATGTGACGGTGTTGAGTTGATGTGACGGTGTTGAGTTGATGTGACGGTGTTGAGTTGATGTGATGGTGTTGAGTTGATGTGACGGGTGTTGAGTTGATGTGACGGGTGTTGAGTTGATGTGACGGGTGTTGAGTTGATGTGACGGGTGTTGAGTTGATGTGACGGTGTTGAGTTGATGTCACGGTGTTGAGTTGATGTGACGGTGTTGAGTTGATGTGACGGTGTTGAGTTGATGTGACGGTGTTGAGTTGATGTGACGGTGTTGAGTTGATGTGACGGTGTTGAGTTGATGTGACGGTGTTGAGTTGATGTGACGGGTGTTGAGTTGATGTGACGGGTGTTGAGTTGATGTGACGGTGTTGAGTTGATGTGACGGGTGTTGAGTTGATGTGACGGGTGTTGAGTTGATGTGACGGTGTTGAGTTGATATAAAGGGTGTTGAGTTGATGTGACGGGTGTTGAGTTGATGTGACGGTGTTGAGTTGATGTGACGGTGTTGAGTTGATGTGACGGTGTTGAGTTGATGTGACGGTGTTGAGTTGATGTGACGGTGTTGAGTTGATGTGACGGTGTTGAGTTGATGTGACGGTGTTGAGTTGATGTGATGGGTGTTGAGTTGATGTGACGGTGTTGAGTTGATGTGACGGTGTTGAGTTGATGTGACGTGTTGAGTTGATGTGACGTGTTGAGTTGATGTGACGGGTGTTGAGTTGATGTGACGGGTGTTGAGTTGATGTGACGGGTGTTGAGTTGATGTGACGGGTGTTGAGTTGATGTGACGGGTGTTGGTGAGTTGATGTAACGGTGTTGAGTTGATATAAAGGGTGTTGAGTTGATGTGACGGTGTTGAGTTGATGTGATGGGTGTTGAGTTGATGCGACGGTGTTGAGTTGATGTGACGGGTGTTGAGTTGATGTGACGGTGTTGAGTTGATGTGACGGTGTTGAGTTGATGTGACGGGTGTTGAGTTGATGTGACGGTGTTGAGTTGATGTCACGGTGTTGAGTTGATGTGACGGTGTTGAGTTGATGTGACGGGTGTTGAGTTGATGTGACGGTGTTGAGTTGATGTGACGGTGTTGAGTTGATGTGATGGGTGTTGAGTTGATGTGACGGTGTTGAGTTGATGTGACGGGTGTTGAGTTGATGTGACGGTGTTGAGTTGATGTGACGGGTGTTTGATGTGACGGTGTTGAGTTGATGTCACAGTGTTGAGTTGATGTGACGGTGTTGAGTTGATGTGACGGGTGTTGAGTTGATGTGACGGTGTTGAGTTGATGTGACGGGTGTTGAGTTGATGTGACGGGTGTTGAGTTGATGTGACGGGTGTTGAGTTGATGTGACGGGTGTTGAGTTGATGTGACGGGTGTTGAGTTGATGTGACGGGTGTTGTTGAGTTGATGTGACGGGTGTTGAGTTGATGTGACGGGTGTTGAGTTGATGTGACAGTGTTGAGTTGATGTGACGGGTGTTGAGTTGATGTGACGGTGTTGAGTTGATGTAACGGGTGTTGTTGAGTTGGAATCTGTTCTTCTGAGCAGATCGTCCCGCAGGCCGAGGACACCAAGATCGGTCTGAGCTACAAGTACATCATTCATGAAGATCTGCTACCGGTGATCACCAACAACAACGTGCTTCTGGCCGAGCTGGACACGTACGAGTGGGCGCTGAAGAGCTGGTCCCAGTGCTCGAAACCCTGCGGCGGAGGTGAGCGAGAGATGTGTTTTACGTCAATATTTAAACTGACAGAGTGTGTACGCTTCCACAATAGTATTTTTATTCATCAGGGACGCATCAAATTGATCAAAAGTAAAGTTTCTTTTTTTACTTTAAAAAACAAAAGATTTCTATTTCAAATAAATGCTGTTCTTTTGAACTTTCTATTCATCAAAAAATCCTGCAAATTAAAATGTATCACAGTTTCCACACAAATATGAAGCAACACAACTGTTTTCAACATTGATAATAATCATAAATGTGTCTTGAGCATCAGATCATCATATTATACTGATTTCTGAAGGATCATGTGACACTGAAGACTGGGGTAATGATGCTGAACACTTCAGCTTTGAATCAATTACACTTTACTATATATTCACATAGAAAACAGCAGATTTACATTATAAAAATATTTCACTGTTTTCTATGGAATCTTGTTTCTGCCACAGAATATAACTTTTTTTCTCAAAATTGCATGTTTATATCTCACAATTCTGACTTTATAACACGCAATTGTGCAGAATTCTGAGATCAAAAGTCATAAATGTGAGAAAAAAAAGTCAAATTGTGAGATAAAAAGTCGCAATTACCTTTTTAATTGTTTTATATTCTGTGGCGGAAACAAGCTTCCATAGAAAACAGCTGTTTTACATTCAAATTATATTTTACTATATTTTTGATTAAATAAATGCAGCTTTAGTGCAGCAGAAGAGACTTTTCCCTCAAAAAAAACATTTTTAAAAAGTGCTAATGCGACCATTGGGTGTGTTCCTCAGGGGTCCAGTTCACGAAGTACGGCTGTCGGAGGAAAAGCGACGGGCGTTTGGTTCACAGGAACTTCTGCGAGATCAGTAAAAAAACCCAAACCCATCCGTAAGCGCTGCAACACCAACAGCTGCAGCCAGCCGACGTGAGTCCCGACCCGCACGCAGAAACAGCCGAGACTCGGGTCACACGTTACTGAGGTGTGTGTGTGTGTGTGTGTGTGTGTGTGTGCAGGTGGGTGCTGGAGGAGTGGGGCCCGTGCAGTAAGTCCTGTGGGAAGCTGGGATATCAGTCTCGTGTGGTCCAGTGCATGCAGCCGCTCCAGAACGGCACACACAGACCCATACACACCAAATACTGCAGCGAGGAGCGTCCCGAGACCCGGAGAGCCTGCAACACCAGCGCCTGCCCGTCCCAGTGGAGGACCGGGGCCTGGGCACAGGTGAGGGCTTATTACCCCGTCTAATCCCACCGGTCACAATTGACTGTTCGCAAAGACCCACCCCCCTTTAGTTACTGTTGCTATGTCCAACAAGCCACGCCTCTCTCACACACACCATGTTCTCACGCAGTGAAATATACATCGCGGAGCAGAGAAAAGACTGACAACACACTGACAGACACAGACCAGGTTACTTTTGATATTAAACAAAGTCTCACCTTTCAAATTTGGTCATTTTTTTAAAGAAATGTAAACAATAAATAGCGTTTTGTGGCTCTTTAATGTGTGTGTCAGATCGCTGTGTCGCCTCAGTTAAAGCCGCTCGTGAACCGATCATCTCTTCCTTCTGATGTTCATTCATGTTTATTTGATGCTATAAATGAACTAGAAGGAATGTTGTTTTAACCGCGGAAAGACGTCAGTACACTCCGCTTCTCCAGTTCAAATCCTCCATGTTAATCTACTAACTCTCCTGACTGCTTTGTCTGACAAAAATGGCGTATTTGGCGGATTATGATTGGTCAGATCACCTGTCAATCAAATTGTGACCGCATCTTTTTTCTTATTACTGGAAGCTCTAAAAGTGTTGTTTTTAGATTTGGGCAAGAAATGTAACTTTTAAATGAAAAATTTGATTGTCAAGTCAAGTCTAGTCACCTTTATTTATTAAGCGCTTTTTACAATACAAAATGCTTTAAAGCAGCTTTACAGAGATAACAGGAAAATAATGCAACAAAGTTTGTTTCCAGAAGAAAATAGCGCCACCGTCCAGCTTAAGTAAGTTCAGTGATGGTTCATTTTTGTTGTAAAAAAGTTAATTTAGTTTAGCTCTGGAAAAAAACAGTGATGTCATTGTCCAGCTCAGTTCAGTTCTCATATAATGGTGTCAATGCAGGAGATCAATAATATTGTATGAATATTAAATTAAATGTCTCCAACTGAGCAAGCCAAATGCCAATGGCGACAAAGGTGTGTGTGTGTGTGTGTGTGTGTGTGTGTGTGTGTGTGTGTGTGTGTGTGTGTGTGTGTGTGTGTGTGTGTGTGTGTGAGAGAGAGAGAGTGTGTGTGTGAGAGAGAGAGAGAGTGTGCGTGTGTGTGTGTGTGTGTGTGTGTGTGTGTGTGTGTGTGTGTGTGTGTGTGTGTGTGTGTGTGTGTGTGTGTGTGTGTGTGTGTGTGTGTGTGTGTGTGTGAGAGAGAGAGAGAGCTTTGATGTGGATGTCGCTGCTTTGAACACAGTGTCTGTTTTTTGGTTGTTATGTTATTTTCTTCATTTATTCAGATGAGCTTATTCATGAAATATTCACAGCGCTGGAGCAAATGGTCAGCTTTGTGTTGGACTGACCGACTCTCTCTGTTGTAAACACTGTGTATTCTGGAGCTCGTGCTAATCTGGGTCTGCAGACGAGCTTGTGATGTTTAATGGTGTGGAAACCACACAGTACAATAGAGTTTAGACTACTTTCGTTTCTTTCACTGCCCTTCGTTTTCACGCTTCAAATCCACGATTTTCTTGTGACTCTGCGAATCTGCAGTGTGTGGGAGATGACACATGTTTAGGATTTAAGGACAAGAGTTCATTATTTACAGCAAATGGCTGGACAGACGGCTTAATATGAACACACACACACTCACACACACACACACGCGCACTCACAGATAAGACCGATAAGATGAAGCTGATAATCACATAACTTGCCTTCAGTCAGAAGGTCAAACAGATACAAGTTAAATATTTAAGATAAATAATTTTCTAAATACATACATTAAAATATTATCATAGAATAATACAAATTACATATATGAATATATATTTATGAAATGTACATGTAAATATACAGTACATGCATGTACATCACAAGTCTGTTTATTTATTTCGTTTTTTATTTATGTGTTGATTTGTGTCCGATTTAATTTGGTTTCTCGTGGTATGCTTTTAAGTATTAATTTCTAGCAAAGTCTAGTATTGTTATTATTTTTTTAAGTAATAAAAAGTACAAATATTACATGTTAACACTTTACAATAAGGTCACATTGGTTAATGCATTAACTAACATAAACATGAGCGTACTGTAGTTATTGTTCTTTGTTAGTTCAAGTGTATTAAATAATATTAATAGATTTTTTTAAAACATATTAGTAAGTGTTAGAATAATATGGAACCTTTATTGTTAAGTGTTACCTATTAAATGAATTGTGCATATAATAATATTTATTATTATAATAATTAGCATTTTGTTTTACTTGTTAAATATATGTGCAGTATTAAGGTTTGCCAAGATCATTTAAAAGTGGTAATATTGTAATGATCAGCCCATATTTACCTGAATGGGAACCCATATTTCCTCTGGCGTTCATCTAAATGATTAGTGAGTCTTCTCCCAGCAAGCAATTTTGCGTTTAATAGACGTCTAATAGCCGTCCAAACACAGCCAGACGTCTAGGCTAAATCAAGGCAAATCACTTGTAATCACTGTTGACGTTACTTACATGATGGAATGTTAAACATCTCGCAAGTTATTTTGGCAAAAACTAAATGTAAACAAATTCAAGGTTATTTTGTCTAGAAGTGTGTTACTCATAGCCGGACTATATCGGGTCTATAGTTAATCTAGACGGTGAAATGACGGCTATTGCATGCTGGGACACACGTGATTGTGATTGTGTGTCCTCCAGTGTTCGGTGAGCTGTGGTGAAGGGATCCAGCAGAGGCAGGTGATCTGTAGACCGTCCGACAGCAGTGCCGGCCCGTGTGACTCAGAAAAACCCCAGTCTGTGTCCATCTGCAAACTCCCTCCATGCGCAGGTGAGCCAGTGTGAACCAGTGTGAAACCAGTGTGAAACCTGTGTGAAACCAGTGTGAAACCAGTGTAAAACCAGTGTGAAACCAGTGTGAAACCAGTGTGAAACCAGTGTGAAGCCAGTGTGAAACCAGTGTGAACCAGTGTGAAACCAGTGTGAACCAGTGTGAAACCAGTGTGGAGCCAGTGTGAAACCAGTGTGAACCAGTGTGAACCAGTGTGAAACCAGTGTGAAGCCAGTGTGAGCCAGTGTGAAACCAGTGTGAACCAGTGTGATACAAGTGTGAAATCAGTGTGAGCCAGTGTGAAACCAGTGTGAGCCAGTGTGAAGCCAGTGTGAAACCAGTGTGAAGCCAGTGTGAAACCAGTGTGATACAAGTGTGAAATCAGTGTGAGCCAGTGTGAAGCCAGTGTGAAGCCAGTGTGAAGCCAGTGTGAACCAGTGTGATACAAGTGTGAAACCATTGTGAGCCAGTGTGAACCAGTGTGAACCAGTGTGAGCCAGTGTGAACCAGTGTGAACCAGTGTGAGCCAGTGTGAGCCAGTGTGAGCCAGTGTGAAACTAGTGTGAACCAGTGTGAGCCAGTGTGAAACCAGTGTGAGCCAGTGTGAAGCCAGTGTGAAGCCAGTGTGAAACCAGTGTGAACCAGTGTGATACCAGTGTGAAAGCATTGTGAGCCAGTGTGAAACCATTGTGAGCCAGTGTGAACCAGTGTGAGCCAGTGTGAAGCAGTGTGAGCCAGTGTGAACCAGTGTGAGCCAATGTGAAATCAGTGTGAGCCAGTGTGAAGCCAGTGTGAAACCAGTGTGAACCAGTGTGATGCCAGTGTGAAACCATTGTGAGCCAGTGTGAACCAGTGTGAGCCAGTGTGAACCAGTGTGAGCCAGTGTGAAACCAGTGTAAGCCAGTGTGAACCAGTGTGATACCAGTGTGAAAGCATTGTGAGCCAGTGTGAAACCATTGTGAGCCAGTGTGAGCTAGTGTGAAGCAGTGTGAGCCAGTGTGAACCAGTGTGAGCCAGTGTGGAGCCAGTGTGAACCAGTTTGAAACCAGTGTGAAACCATTGTGTGCCAGTGTGAAACCAGTGTGAAACCATTGTGAGCCAGTGTGAAACCAGTGTGACCCAGTGTGAGACAGTGTAAACCAATGTGAGCCAGTGTGAAACCAGTGTGAAACCAGTGTGAGCCAGTGGGAATCAGTGTGGAGCCAGTGTGAACCAGTGTGAAACCAGTGTGAAACCATTGTGAGCCAGTGTGAAACCAGTGTAAACCAGTGTGAGACAGTGTGAACCAGTGTGAAACCAGTGTGAACCAGTGTGAAACCAGTTTGAGCCAGTGTGAAACCAATGCGAGACAGTGTGAACCAGTGTGAGCCAGTGTGAAACTAGTGTGAACCAGTGTGAGCCAGTGTGAGCCAGTGTGAAACTAGTGTGAACCAGTGTGAGCCAGTGTGAAACTAGTGTGAACCAGTGTGGAGCCAGTGTGAACCAGTGTGAACCAGTGTGAAACCAGTGTGAAACCAGTGTGATCCAGTGTGGAGCCAGTGTGAAACCATTGTGAAACCAGTGTGAACCAGTGTGAAACACAGGAGACCTGAGATCATATGAGACGCTCAGAGAATCAGCAGCTGCAGATTGAACCTCAGCTTTAATTCTCTGTCTGAAAAACAATCTGATTTCTTAAGACAGCCGTTGATATTCATTTGCCTTTCATTGAATAGACGAGAGCATCTGGAGCATCAGCTGAACTCACCTTTGAACAATAACAATCAATTACCTTCAAAACCAGAGGAAATCTTTCATCAGAGAAACAATACACAAAAAAATTAAATTGCGTACAAATATTATGTTGTCTTGAGAAAACACAATGACTTCCTGACTGACAGAAAATGTGTGTTTTTCCCCAGGAGAGCCGTCTTTACCCAGTCCAACTAAACAGTTACTGGAGAACTTCACCACTGAGGAGAAACTGCCGGAAAACACTTTGGATAAACTCTCTAGTAAGTGACTCGCCAATACAGACGCTGACGGGTCATTGATCCACTTCTGTGTTCATTCACTGCCGTGATCAGCCTGTTTATCTGATCAAAAATGTAGTAAAAATTTGATTTTTTTTACAGTACTATATTTTCACAGCTATTTTATAAAGTATAATTTATTCCTGTGATCAAAGCTGAATTTTCAGCATCATTACTCCAGTCTTCAGTGTCACATGATCCTTCAGAAATCAGTATAATATGATGATTTGAAACATTTATGATTATTACCAATGTTGAATACTTCATATTTTGAAGCTGCTTCATATTTTTGTGGAAACTGACACTTTTTTTTTTTTTTTTTTTTTTTTGATTAATAGAAAGTTCAAACGAACAGTATTTATTTAAAATAGAAATCTTTTGTTTTTTAATGTTTTTGATTTAAAAATATCTTTACTGTCACTTTTGATTAATTTAATGCGTCCTTGATAAAATTTGTTTTTTTTTTCTAACAAAAAAAAGTTCACATACCATTTTGTGCATTTTTTTGCAAGTACACCAAGCAATACTTAAATCAGTTATGTGTTATATTACTTAGAAACACTGTTTTACACACTCGTCAACGCCGATTTTGACTCGCATTTGGCGCTTGGCGAATGTTCATTTTAGGCCCTGTTCACATTGTATGATTCTATTGTATTTTTATTATTAATTCATTAATTGATTGACTAAAGTATTTGTGGCCCTGGACCACA
>JARPMJ010003257.1:15000-27500 GCA_033366665.1 Phoxinus dragarum | reverse complement strand
TTTCGATTTTGTAATGATTATTAATGTTGAATAAAATACGACAAATTAGAATATCGTGCATTTATTTCAGAAAATTCAACTTAAAAGGTGAAACTAATATATTATATAGACTCATTACATGCAAAGTGAGATATTTCAAGCCTTTATTTTTTATAATTTTGATGTTTATGGCTTACAGCTTATTCAAAATCTCTGAAAATTCGAATATTACATGAAATCAATTTTTAAAAAAAGGATTTTAAATACAGAAATGTCGGCCCTCTGAAAAGTATAATCATGCATGTGTACTCAGTTCTTGGTTTGGGAACCTTCTGCATGCATTACTGCCTCGATGCGGCGAAATAAATGAACTTTCGCACGATATTCTAATTTTTTGAGTTTCACATATAAAAACGTTTGTGTGTGGGGGCACGACATGTCATACAGACAGAACAAGATAAGAATCGTTTATGGCTATTTTAGTAGCATGAAAAACAAAAACGGTTATTGAAGCTTCGGAAAAAATCATTTACAGAAAGTGAGAATTAGTGCAAAATGAATCTCTTACATCATATCTGCAGTTTCTCATTGATGAGAGAACTTGAAACTGCAGATGAAAGGTTTTCAGCGGTGAGTAATCTAAATGCTCTGATTGGCCACTGCATTCATAAGCTCAACAGAAAAAAGCATTGCTCATGCTTTACACCCTTATCTGATCTTTATGTTCATTTTGTTGGCGTTTTTTGCCCCAAGCCCTGTTCATTTCCGACCCTGTAATTCACACACGTGTTTTGTACCTTGACATCCATGTTAAGCAGCCAGATGAAGTGTGTCCGGTCGGGATGATCCTGAAGCGGCTGTAGGACGATGCATGTGGGTCCGTCTTCAGCCCTAAACAACACACACTCACAGAATGACTGAGAGAAAACACTTTCAGATTGTGTCCTGGTTCTTATAGTGACTCCCAATCAACCCAAACCCGTATTACAAAAACACAACATCATCTGAAGTCACGAAGGGCTTTATGCGACAAACAGACACACATTTATGAAAGTAAAACCATTGCTTTTTTTTATGCACTGGTCAATTTTGCTTCAATAACGTCTTTTGGACAAAAAATATCCAAAAATGCGCATTTAAGTGTTTATTTGGTAACACTTTACAATAAGGTTTGTTAGTTAACATTAGTTAACTACATTAGTTAACATGAACTAATAATGAATTGCACGTATTATTAATATTAATCTTTGTTAATGTTAATTTCAACATTTACTAATACTTTATTAAAATCTTGTGCACATTAGTTCATGCACTGTGAACTAACATGAACTAACAATGAACAGCTGTATTTCTATTAACTAACATTAACAAAGATTAACAAATACAGTAACAAATCTGTATTGCTCATGGTTAGTTCATACATTAACTAATGAACCTTATTGTAAAATGTTACCGTTTATTTAAATTTATTACACTATCTGTTTGAATCTGCACTTCAGTAGCTTTAAATACAACAAACTTTACAGTTTTATTCCTATTTATATTATGAAGGTTTTCACCGAGGGGTTTGTTCATACATTATTTGGCTGATATTATATAGTCAAAATTTGAAGTGGATCAAAAAAGTTCATCAAAGTTTTGTCCTAAAGCAAGAACAGGTATTGTTAAAAATTCATGTATAACTTTGATGAAAGGTTCTGATCCACTTCAAATGTTGACTAGACTACTGTATATCATATTTTATTCCCAAATTTTCTTTTTTTAGGACTGTTGACTGTATTTTATGGTTAAAGACATTTAAATCGTAAACTCTAATATATCAACAAAATTAAAAACAGCTTTTTTTAACAGGGTGTTTTGGAAATGTATGCAAATGTGAGCAAATTATGCAATTTGCTTACTCAAACATAACATTTCCGAAAACAATTGTCTTAATGTACTATGTAACTATGTAATTCCAAACACATGAGGAGAGTCTCCGCATGAAAGACCCGCGACTGACAGATGAACGTGCGACTACATTTCTCTCCGAAACGGTAGGAAATTAAATTAGATTGAATGGAGGATTTGAACTGTGACAAGATGATTGACAGGGCAGTTTACAGTGACAGGATGCACGCGACAGATCTGTCCGTTAAAGATGACGAAGTAGTATGTCTCAAAGCTTGCCTACTTTTTTGCTACACACTCAAAAGTAAATACTTTTTCTTCACAAAAAGAGTAGCTACATACTTTTAGGGCGTAGTATAAGTAGGCGAATTGGGACCCAGCCATAGTGTCGGCTCAGATCCGGTCCAGTGCTCCAGATGTGGGCCGGATCTGGGCCGACACTGTGTTGCTGTCTGGAGAGGGGAGTAAATGAACTACTTTAAATTTATAATCACTTTTGGCAAAGGAATAATTGAATTAACCCTTTCCGATGTGCGCTGCATTTACCTGACAAACCCCGGCTGAGGCGGCAGGGACTCGAACTGCGTCGCGGCTCCGCCCAAATACACACATGACTCGATCTTCGACCAATGTCTGACGCTCAGGAAGTCCCGCTGGCCAATCAGGTTTCCCGCTGTTTCTGCCGACACCTCGTGTGTGACCATGGTGTTCCCCCCCACGTGCTTCAGGACCTGCGAAGTACACGTGTGCTCGGTAATGGTGCGTTTAAGTCCTTCTGGGAAGTTCATATTTACAAGTTGCTAAGTCTTATGGTGCGTCTTATTTACGAGTTGAACGCACATGACATACGCCAGCACTATGTCGTAAATACGAGTGGGAAGCTCAGGATTTTCATTAAAGGAGAACTCCGGGCAATTTTTAAGTTAATCTTGATCGTTATATCTTTGTGAGTTCTGTCTATAGAGAAAAAAATGAACCGGATTGGTGTTTGCAACACGGAGCTGCTACCGCTAATGCCCAGAGCTCCACTCAGCTAACGGCAGTTATGGGGCATATTCATAAAGAGTGTGTGTGCCTCTTAACAGACACAAAATGCAATTAAAATGTCTGTCCAACATGAACAGGGTCCTTACATGACAACAAGATGCGTTTAGCAACTTAGCCATTGTTTAAATTCACCTAAATAGTGTTTTAGACGGCTAGCTGTAGTCTCGCGCTGAAGTCCTGAAGGAAAAGGTCAATAGAAGTGTGCAGGAGGAGGAGCGTCGTGTGTGTGAAGAGTGATGATCGGAGTTGCTCACAAATGAAGAAGAAATGGTTCGTAACGTAACTATGGAGAATATAGAAGATTTTGAACACATGGAAGAGGCTTTTGAGTTTGATGGTTGTCCTTATTTATTCGAACCCGAGTATACAGACGAAGAACTAGCCTCACACTCTTCAGTCAACAATACCTTTCCCGGCTACAATGCGAGTTCCCACGGGACTTCAGCGCGAGACTACAGCTAGCCGTCTAAAACACTATTTAGCTGAATTTAAACAATGGCTAAGTTGCTAAACGCATCTTGTTGTCATGTAAGGACCCTGTTCATGTTGGACAGACATTTTAATTGCATTTTGTGTCTGTTAAGAGGCACAGAAACATTCTTTATGAATATGCCCCATAACTGCCGTTAGCTGAGTGAGCTCTGAGCATTAGCGGTAGCAGCTCCGTGTTGCAAGCACCAATCCGGTTCGGGTTTTTTTCTATAGACAGAACTCACAAAGGTATAACGATCAAGATTAACTTAAAAATTGCCCAGAGTTCTCTTTTAAACCCCGATCTTGTAAGATTGGAAATAATCCAAGATATTTGAACCGATCAGCCGGGACTTACAAACTTTACGAGTTGTGGTCTTGTCAGTGAGAAACATGGTGGAATACCACAATACTTAAAGGTATTTAGCAGTGACATTGCTAGATTTTTCTATTTACAGTGCAGTAAACTGCACAGAATATGATGGCATTATACTATAAAAATATAATATGTAACAATGACGTTTTGCAACGTGGCATCATAATTAATACAAAAAATGAAAAAAGCAAAGTACACCTGATGCACATTTCTTCGTTCTTCATTTTATAGAACTAGAGTTTAAAAACCTTGCTGTGTTTTTGTGTAATTAATTAAGAGAAAGTAAACACGACTTCCCAGGAGAACTTGAGGACCAGTCACTTTAGCCGATTCATTCAAAATTCTGAATATTTCGTCACCCATGTGTGACCCTGGACCACAAACCCAGTCTGGAGCCGCACGGGTATATCTGTGGCAATAGCAACTATACATTGTATGGCTCAAAATTATCATTTTTCTTTTATGCCAAAAATCATGAGGATATTAAGATCATGTTCCATGAAGATATTAAGTAAATTTCCTGCCGTAAATATATAAAACATGTATTTTTGTGAGTGAATGCAGCACAATCGTGAACATAAATGCACAACTTTAAAGGAGATTTTCTCAATGTTTAAATTTTTTTGCTCCCTCAGATTCCAGATTTTCAATAGTTGTGTCTCGACCAAATATTGTCCTATCCTAACAAACCACACATCAATGGAAATATTATTTATTCAGCTTTCAGATTATGAATTCAGAAGTTGTCTTACTCGGATGCGTCTGATGTTGGGGTTCCACTCATGCATCTCCTCCACTCGGACGAACAAGATGTCGTGAAGTTCCTCCGGAGACGCGTCCAGTTCGGCCTCCAGTCGGAAAACCTTCCTGTTTCCCAGCAGAACTTTACTATAGATCACGTCTCCGTTCTTCTGCAGGGAAAATATGCTGTGAGAACATGTCCTGGCTGAAACTGCACACCAGGGAAATGTTTAAAGGGGTGGTTGATTATGATTTGACTTTTCTAACTGTAGTTAGTGTGTAATGTTGCTGTTTGATCATAAACAACATCTGCAAAGTTACAACGCTCAAAGTTCAGAGCAAAGGGAGATATTTGCTTTTAAAGAAATCGCTTTTTAAGAACTACAACAAACGGCTGGTAGGAACTACACGAGCTTCCTCCAGGGTTAGTGACATCACCAACCCTAGAATTTACATAAACCCCGCCCCCAGAACACGATTTATAGATTATCATGACAGAATATGCTAATCAATGACGAGAAGATAACTACACACAATCTACATAAATTCATTAACTAACCATTCAACATGTCACTTCTTTTTGAGTCTCTCCATCTTTGTCTGAATCTGATTTGAACTGAAAATTTCAAAAACTTTTACCCTTTTATGTGCATGTCTGAGTGGAAGCTCTTGAAGCTCCGCCCCATGTGCCGGGAGCAGCAGCTCATTTGCATTTAAAGGGACAGACACAAAACAGTGTGTTTTTGCTCTCCCTCAAAAAGTGACAATTTTAACATGCGATATAAAAATATCTGTGGGGTATTTTGAGCTAAAACTTCACACACACACTGGGGACATCAGAGACTTATTTCACATCTTGTGAAGAGGGTATTATAGCACCCGTTTAAAATCACCTCGGCCATCTCAGGTTTCCATCCATCCTTGGACGCCACGATCTCTAGAGCTTCATTCAGGGCTTCTTGTCCTCGTCTCAGATAAAACACGTCCTCGTCGGCCAATGCAGTCGTCCTCTGCTCGGCTGGCTGTGTCTCTGAAGACATGCATTAAGAAAAGAAATTATGCAAAAGGAAGAATAAATGTTTCAGATTCTGCACTGTTAGTGAGTGATTGACAGTAAATGAGTGACAGTCAGATTTTCTAGAAGATGAAACATTATAAAAAATGTAGTTCTTATTCTTTCAGCAAATTGTTTGCTTTTCTTGTTTGTAGTATAAATAAATTAGATTTAAGTTAAAAAAAATACAGTTCAAATGTTTGGGATTAGTATGATTTTTGTTTTGAAAGTAACATACTTTTATTCAGCAAGGATGCATTAAAGGGATCAAAAGTGACAGGAAAGACATTTATAATTGTTACAAAATATATATATTTTAAAAATACTGTACTTTCTATTCATTAAAGAATCCTAAAAAAACGGATTGTGTCACAGTTTCCACAAAACAATTAACAATTTTACAAACGATTTTTATTTCAAATAAGTTCTATTTTTTTACTTTATATTTATCAAAGAATCCTGAAAAAAAAATGTTTTTTTAAATAAATATATATATATATATAGCACAACTGTTTTCAACATTAATATTAATAATCATAAATATTCCTTGAGCATCCAATCATCATATTATACTGATTTCTGAAGGATCATGTGACACTGAAGACTGGAGTGTTGATGCTGAAAATTCTGCTTTGATCACAGGAAAAAATTACAGCTTACAATATATTAAAACAGCTATTATAAATGGTAAAAATATTTCAAAATTTGACTTTTGAGAAAATTGAGAAGATTTCTGACCGAATAAAAATGCAGCCTCAGTGCAGCAGAAGAGACTTCCTTTAAAACCTTAACAGTCTTTGGTTTTGAGAATCATCATTCACGGACTCATCTTTAGACATGTGCTATAATACTGTAAGGTGAATATGAATGCCCAGACTCACTCTCGTCCTGCTGGGTGGCGAGTCCATCTCGGCGGGCCTCCACGCGGGACGCCTCTGCAAGTGAACCGAGATCTCCTGCCCGAACGCTGCGAGAGCTGCACGCTGCAGACCTGCCGGACCCGAAACACAATGCATTCATATTCATTGCACGCTTTTATCCAAAGCGACTTACAATGCATTTCAAGGTCCACATTTACATTCTTATCAGTTCTTGCTTTCCCTGGGACTCGAACCCATGACCTTGGCGTTGCAAGCGCCAACGCTCTACTGTTTGAGCCACAGGACAGGGTTTCACTTTATTTGATGGTCCGTTTTACACATTCTGTTGACTAAGTAACATTAACCTACACGTCTACTAAGGTGATGATACACAGGGCAACAATACTGCTCAAAAAGTTGCCCTGTGTATCTACTAATACCTTTAGAGTATTAGTAGAGTATTAGTAGAGTATTAGTAGAGTGTTAGTAGAGTATTAGTAGAGTGTTAGTAGAGTATTAGTAGAGTGTTAGTAGAGTGTTAGTAGAGTATTAGTAGAGTGTTAGTAGAGTATTAGTAGAGTGTTAGTAGAGTGTTAGTAGAGTATTAGTAGAGTGTTAGTAGAGTATTAGTAGAGTGTTAGTAGAGTATTAGTAGAGTGTTAGTAGAGTATTAGAGCGTTGGTAGATTATTAGTAGAGTGTTAGTAGAGTATTAGTAGAGTGTTAGTAGAGTATTAGTAGAGTGTTAGTAGAGTATTAGTAGAGTGTTAGTAGAGTATTAGTAGAGTGTTAGTAGAGTATTAGTAGAGTATTAGAGTGTTGGTACATTATTAGTAGAGTATTAGATAATTAGTAGAGTATTAGAGTGTTAGTAGAGTAGTAAAGTATTAATAGAGTATTAGTAGAGTATTAGATTATTAGTAGAGTGTTAGTAGAGTATTAGAGTGTTAGTAGAGGTATTAGAGTATAAGTAGAGTGTTAGTAGAGGTATTAGAGTGTTAGTAGAGGTATTAGAGTATTAGTAGAGTATTAGAGTGTTAGTAGAGGTATTAGAGTGTTAGTAGAGGTAGTAGAGTATTAGTAGAGTATTAGTAGAGTATTAGAGTGTTAGTAGAGGTAGTAGAGTATACGTAGAGTGTTAGTAGAGGTATTAGAGTATTAGAGTGTTAGTAGAGGTAGTAGAGTATTTACATTTACATTTATGCATTTGGCAGACGCTTTTATCCAAAGCGACTTACATTGCATTATCCTATACATTTATACATAGGTATGTGCAATCCCCTGGGATCGAACCCACAACCTTGCGTTGTTAACGCAATGCTCTTACCACTGAGCTACAGGAAAGCTGTAGTAGTGTATTAGTAGAGGTATTAGAGTGTTAGTAGAGTGTCAGTAGAGGTATTAGAGTGTTAGTAGAGTATTAGAGTATTAGTAGAGGTAGTAGAGTATTAGTGAAGTGTTAGTAGAGTATTAGTAGAGTATTAGAGTATTAGTAGAGTGTTAGTAGAGTATTAGAGTATTAGTAGAGTGTTAGTAGAGTGTTAGTAGAGTGTTAGTAGAGTATTAGTAGAGTATTAGTAGAGTGTTAGTAGAGTATTAGAGTATTAGTAGAGGTAGTAGAGTATTAGTGAAGTGTTAGTAGAGTATTAGTAGAGTATTAGAGTATTAGTAGAGTGTTAGTAGAGTATTAGAGTATTAGTAGAGTGTTAGTAGAGTGTTAGTAGAGTGTTAGTAGAGTATTAGTAGAGTATTAGTAGAGTGTTAGTAGAGTATTAGAGTGTTAGTAGAGTGTTAGTAGAGTATTAGTAGAGTATTAGTAGAGTATTAGTAGACTGGTAGGGTTAGAATAAGTTGACATGTAGTTGCAAACTTACTCAAAGTCAGTATAATACTTGTTAGAGGAGCATCACAATAAAGAGTTAGCAGATATTAAACAGAGTCTACTAATGACAGTTAGTTGACATGAAGTTGCAAAGTTACTAGTCCTTGTTGAAAAAGGACCATCAAAATAAAGTGTTACTAAACACTAAAGCCTTGCACATGTTGAGGTCGAGTACCTGCCATGCTTCGCACATGTGGATAAGAGATCCCACAGCAGAGCTTCAGGACGCCCGCTGCATGTTCACTCGCTCCCGCAGAGATGGAGGAGAGGAGGAGGACGACACACAGCTTTATACAGCCAGCGAAGGACACCGCAGGAGATAACGGCTACAGCTACAAGATAGGATTCGGTTCAATCAAGGCCACATTCGAGAGCAAGAGGAATTCAGGATTTTCTGTTAGAAGAGTGGAACCTCCTAAAGTTCAGAAATCACAGATCTGTCACGGTCATGTCTTTACAAGTCTTGTAGAAGTTAATAGCTATGTGTTAAAGCTAAGATAGAAATGGAAGTTAGTTAGTTAGTCAGCTAGTTAGTTGGTTGGTAATACTTTGCAATAAGGTCTCATTTGTTACCCTTCATTGTTTTTTTGTTTGTTTCGTAACACTTTACAATATTTGTGTTAGTTAGTTAGTAACCCTTTTACAATATTTTAGTTAGTTACTGTAGTTATTTAGTTAGTTAGTTAGTCACTGTAATTAGTTAGTAACCCTTTAACAATATTTTAGTTAGTTACTGTAGTTAGTTAGTTAGTTAGTTAGTTAGTCACTGTAATTAGTTAGTTAGTAACCCTTTAACAATATTTTAGTTAGTTACTGTAGTTAGTTAGTTAGTCGCTGTAATTAGTTAGTTAGTAACCATTTAACAATATTTTAGTTAGTTACTGTAGTTAGTTAGTTAGTTAGTTAGTTAGTTAGTTAGTTATTTAGTTAGTCACTGTAATTAGTTAGTAACCCCTTTAACAATATTTTAGTTAGTTACTGTAGTTAGTTAGTTAGTTAGTTAGTTAGTCACTGTAATTAGTTAGTTAGTAACCCTTTAACAATATTTTAGTTAGTTACTGTAGTTAGTTAGTTAGTCGCTGTAATTAGTTAGTTAGTAACCATTTAACAATATTTTAGTTAGTTACTGTAGTTAGTTAGTTAGTTAGTTAGTTAGTTAGTTAGTTAGTTATTTAGTTAGTCACTGTAATTAGTTAGTTAGTAACCCTTTAACAATATTTTAGTTAGTTACTGTAGTTAGTTAGTTAGTTAGTTAGTTAGTTAGTTAGTTAGTTAGTTAGTCACTGTAATTAGTTAGTTAGTAACCCTTTAACAATATTTTAGTTAGTTACTGTAGTTAGTTAGTTAGTCGCTGTAATTAGTTAGTTAGTAACCATTTAACAATATTTTAGTTAGTTACTGTAGTTAGTTAGTTAGTTAGTTAGTTAGTTAGTTAGTTAGTTATTTAGTTAGTCACTGTAATTAGTTAGTTAGTAACCCTTTAACAATATTTTAGTTAGTTACTGTAGTTAGTTAGTTAGTTAGTTAGTTAGTTAGTTAGTTAGTTAGTCACTGTAATTAGTTAGTTAGTAACCCTTTAACAATATTTTAGTTAGTTACTGTAGTTAGTTAGTCGCTGTAATTAGTTAGTTAGTAACCATTTAAACAATATTTTAGTTAGTTACTGTAGTTAGTTAGTTAGTTAGTTAGTCACTGTAATTAGTTAGTTAGTAACCCTTTAACAATATTTTAGTTAGTTACTAAAATATAACTAGTTAGTTAGTTAGTTAGTTAGTTACTGTGGTTAGTTAGTTAGTCGCTGTAATTAGTTAGTTAGTAACCATTTAACAATATTTTAGTTAGTTACTGTAGTTAGTTAGTTAGTTAGTTAGTTAGTTAGTTAGTTAGTTAGTTAGTTAGTCACTGTAATTAGTTAGTTAGTAACCCTTTAACAATATTTTAGTTAGTTAGTTAGTTAGTTAGTGTAATTAGTTAGCTTAACATTAACTATGATCAATACTTCTACAGCATTAATTAATCTTAGTTAATGCATATTTTCAGCATTTACTAATACATTTTTTAAGAGCAAAATCACAATTCTGTCACCATCATGTCTTTCCAAGTCTTTTTGAAGTAATTTAATTGTAGTTAGTTAGTTTTACACTTTACAATAAGGTTTCATTTCTTACCATCAGTTAATGACATTAGTTAACACAAACTAACAATAAACAATACTTCTAAAAGCATTTTTTTAATCTTGGTTACTATTAATTCCTGCATTTACTTATACATTTTTTAAATCAAAAGTTATATATGTAAACATCAGTTAATACACTGTGAACTACAATGAACAAAGCTTTTTTAATCAGCATTAACAAAGGTTAATAAATGTGAAACACATATTGCTCATTGCTTCTTCATTTTAGTTAGTGCATTAAATAATGACAACACACGAGACCTTGTTATAAAGTGTTAGCATTTGTCTCCTAAACACATCAGAAGATTATTAATACATATTTACAAATCTTTTCTCTCCAAGGTGTTTAAAGCTTTAATAACCCACCGTATCTAGCAGTGAGAGATCAGCAGAACGACCCCTAACACTGACCTTGACCTCTGCTAAACCCTGAGAGAAACCTTGACCCTGAATAACATCCACACCTCTGCATGCCAGCCCGCAGAAGCACATTCAGCTCAACACACACATTCATAAACACACACATTCAGCTCAACACACACATTCATAAACACACGCAGTATTTATTTCATCTGTTAGCACTGAGCAATAGATGCATCGAAACACTGCGATTAAAGCGTTTACCTCATCCTTACATTAAAGTCTTGTAACACTTTATTTTACAGTGTCCTTGTTTACTTACCGTAGTAATAACAGTAAATTATGCATAATTACATGCAACTAACCCTCAACCAAACCCTAACCCTATAGTAAGTACATGTAGTTGCTTAATATTACTCAGTACTTAAATATATAATTGCACTGTAACAATGACACCTTAAAATAAAGTATAACCTAAAATTGTATATCTCATTCGTGACTGAAATGATCAATTAGGCAGAATTCATTAAAAAAAAACATCATGCACATGCAGATAATGGTTTTTTTTTTTTTTTTTGGATGACATGTTAATTTTTATTTTCCTGATGCCATTCATTGTGTCCTGAGGGTCTCAGCAGAAAACTCCCGCTCAGAGGATAATATCAGTATTTCTAATGGGTTTGATTTCATATTCCAGTATATTAATAATTTGACTGCACTGACACTATATCGGATGAGAACAAAACTGAAACTGAATTGCACTGAATCGCTGTCTTCTGTCAAATTAGTTTCATAATTGAAGTTTGCAACATCGACACTACAGTGTTGTTGAACTGAATCCGCATTGAACTGACTTAAGCTGAATAATGTCACTTAAGCTGCTTTACAGCTGAAATTTAATTATTGATGAACTTTTTCCTATTTTCCTGTTTATTACACGAAGCTGCTTTGAATCTCTCTGTATTGTATAAAGCACTGTAGAAATAAATGTGACGGCTTTGGATAATGTCGATGTGAATTATAAATGTAATTGTAATGTGACAACGCACTACTGCTATTTAAATAGCAGCCAGTTTACAGTATAAACAGTAAGTTATTATTCCGTTCTGAAAACAGCCTTTCATCAAAATGCCCTGTCAGCACTTCTGCTCGATGCCATCTATAGATCAGATGAGATTGCATGATGTTAATCAATAGTCAAAAAGCTATAAGGCATTGATTTACAGTATAGCAAACACACACAGGTCACTTTCACTATTCAGTCTATTTCTTAGATGAAGTCGAGTCACATTATAGAAGTAAAATGGATTGTGAACGTTGTTGTTTGTTGAAGGTTTTGCTTCTGTTGACCAGCTGATGATGGAAACACTATTGGCTGGTTTGATATCGATTAAATGGTATGCAAATAATTATGCTGCAACTGCAAACTAAATGTGCAGTCTTGCATTAGTTTAAAACTGACTTTGTGAATGACCAGAATGTTTTGGACAGTCAAAAAAAAAAGCATTTAATTACATTACATGCAGTAAATTTTGAGAAATGTGGCATAAAACACTCATTAGACCAGCGAAATGCACCAAACAAACCTTATGTAAGGCTTACATTGCAGTATGAATAGATTATGCAGTTTATGTTTACTACATGCACTCCAAAAACTAAATATTT
>JARPMJ010003257.1:0-10000 GCA_033366665.1 Phoxinus dragarum | reverse complement strand
AAAAAAAAGCACCTTAATGAATGACTGTATTCAACTTGAGCACCATGGCATTATATTATTGTATTAACCACCGGTTAGATTTGAGAAAGGCTGCATCATCTACAACACAACACCAATATTTCCTGCTGGTGAACACATTACATGACGTCAACCGGAACGAAAGCCATTTCAGAGCAATTTCAGCCAGAGACTTTTCTTTATAATAACATGCACTTATGAATTATTCAAAATGTATGTAAATACGTGACCCTGGATCCCAAACCCAGTCTGGAGCCGCACGGGTATATCTGTGGCAATAGCAACTATACATTGTGAGGGTCAAAATTATCCATTTTTCTTTTATGCCAAAAATCATGAGGATATTAAGATCATGTTCCATGAAGATATTTAGTAAATGTCCTACCGTAAATATATAAAACATGTATTTTTGTGAGTGAATGCAGCACAATCGTGAACATAAATGCACAACTTTAAAGGAGATTTTCTCAATGTTTACATTTTTTTGCATCAGATTCCAGATTTTCAATAGTTGTGTCTCGACCAAATAAAACCATTTTAAAAAATTGACCCATGTGACTGGTTTTGTGTTCCAGGGTCACATAGAGTTCAGTTTGATTTCATGTTTACATTCCGATGAACATCTTTCCACACTCCATCACCAATTTTACATTTATCATTCTTTGAAAGAGAGTCAAATATCAGGCAGCAATTAAAGAGTGATTCACACGCACATATTACTGTCGAAACTGTCAGATTTAATCTCTGGGATCTTGTACTCGGTTCCTCTCTGAAATAGAAGCTTTTTAATGAAAGATTCCTGCATGACTGAATAAAACTGGGTTTAATATTAAAACTCTCCTTTCAAATACTGTAAATCAACCATCTCTAATGTCTAGAATCTAGATCATTATTTTCTTCGTGCGCAATATAATTTTTTTTGGGTTAAAAATTCTTAAAGTTTAAAAGTCTTTTGAAAACCATACTTTGAACATCTTATTTTAATTTTGATGTAAGTACAGCACTTTGGTCAACCAAGGTTGTTTTAAATGTGCTTTATAAATAAATTAAACTTGAATTTGACCTGACATATCTTGAGATTCGTCCTAACTCTAGAAATCAGACATTATTTATCATTCTTTGAAAGAGAGTTAATAATACATCAAGCAACTATTGAAGAGTGTTTCACATGCACATATTAATGTTGCACGCCTGATGAAACTGACAGGTTCAGTCCCTGAGATCTTGTAGTCGGTTCCCCGCGGAAACCGAAGATTTTCAATAGAAGATTTAAGTGTGCACATTTACATTTAATCATTTAGCAGACGCTTTTATCCAAAGCAACTCACAAATGAGGAGAGCAATAGAAGCAGTTTAACTAACAATATGACAACAACATGCAAGTGCTGTGATTCCCAGTTTAGTCTAATGCAGTGTATTTTTGTTGTTGAAATAGAAAAGAATAGAAAGTGCTGGTATTAAACGGGAGGTATAATGCCCTTTTCACAAGATGTAAAATAAGTCTCTGATGTCCCCAGTGTGTGTGTGTGAAGTTTTAGCTCAAAATACCCCACAGATATTTTTATATCGCATGTTAAAATTGTCACTTTTTGAGGATGAGCAAAAACTCACCGTTTGTGTCTGTCCCTTTAAATGCAAATGAGCTGCTGCTCCCGGCACAGGGGGCGGAGCTTCAACAGCTCATGTCCTTTTACCTCACACACACACACACACACACACACACATGCGCTGAACATTTCGAAAACTTTTAGCCTTTTATGTTCAAACCGGAGTCAGACAATGATGGAGAGACTCGAGAAGAAGTGACACATGTAGAAGAACAGGACATTTCTGAATGGTTAGTTGATGAGTTTATGTAGATTATGTGTAGTTATCTTCTAGTCACTGATTAGCATATTCTGTCATGATAATCTATAATCGTGTTCAGGGGGCGGGGCTTATGTAAATTCTAGGGTTGGTGATGTCACTAACCCGGGAGGAAGCTCGTGTAGTTCCTACCAGCCGTTTGTAGTAGTTCTTAAAAAGTGATTTCTGTAAAAGCAAATATCTCCCTTTGCTCTGAACTTTGAGTGTTGTAACTTTGCAGATGTTGTTTATGATCAAACAGCAACATTACACACTAACTTCAGTTAGAAAGTCAAATCATAATCAACCCCCCCTGTTTAATGGATCAAGTGTTGCGGAAGACATAAACATCATCATCCCGCCACATTTGTTCAGATCATTAGATGAGCTCTTATGAGTCTCAAACAAGTTCCTTTAGGAGCTAATCATACAAACACAGCATAAAATATGACTCGTGCATGTACTATATTGACTTTTTATGAGTAAAGACTTTAGACATGCTTTTACCGCAAACATTCATGCGCAGTTCAGTAATGTGGACTCGTGCGACATGGTTTTATTTCTGTGCCGACTCTTGATTTCTGATTGCATCTGTGAGCTGCAGTTTAGAAACTGGCAATTCAATTAAAGAAAGAAAGAAGACGCTGTTCACTCCCCCAAAATCACATAGAAACTCCCGCCTCGTTACACAGGGATTTATGATAATTATACAGTCTCCAATAATGGCACATGAATAGAAATGATAGGGTGAAAATGACAACCCTCCATTACACAGTTCGCATTTCACAATAATAAAGCCAGATTGTGCTCTCAGTGATAGTCAATTTGCTCTCAAAGAAAATCGGTTTTCTTATTTTGGCAACAGTGCAACAAGTGAGAACGCCTGATTTTGTCGCCATGGTTACATTTATTGGGAATAATAACCAGATGAACAGCAGCTGCTGAGCGACTCGCCCGTGGGAAATAACACTCTTACACGAGATCTCTTGAATATCTCTTGAATTGTTTGTCGCGGACAGAGATGAGATTAATGGAGATGTTCGCCAAAGTCTCTGGACTCTCAAATCAAATGTCAGCAATATCTGAAACTGTGCTCGGATTTGCTGCAATCAAACATCAGAGATCTTTACATGATGTCAATAGTTTATCCAAAAATTAATATTAATATATATGTAAAAAAAAGTACTCACCCTCTGTACTTAAAGAATAATACCGGTATTTAACACCTTGAGTCTATATCAGTGGCGGACTGGGGACAATAATTCAGGCCGGGAATTTGACTCCACTGCCAGGCCACCTCTGCTGCTGCAGTCACCACCACCCTATTCATGTAATCTACTGGACTGATAAACTTGTAGGCTAACCCTATTAATGTAACAGGTAGACTACCAGATGCAATATAAATGAATAAAAAAATAACCCTTACAAACTCACTAGGAATACACCATTTATACTACCAAACCAATGACAAATAGAAAATTGCCTTAAAATGGCAAAATAAATAAATAAACAAACAAACATTGTAGGCTACATATTGTAGACTAGAAATGAAAAATCTAAATAAACTAACACTGTATTCTTTTCCATACCATCTACTTGATTTATTTATTATTTAAACAATTTGACCCACTAACACTATTCTGTCTACTTTTTATACATTTTTATTTATTATATAAAAAATATGCTACATGTAGACGAAACGAGACCTGACACAGCACCACTTACATATTGTTGCTCGTTTGTTGGTTTAATTTGATCTATTGTGATTATCTAAGTGATTTGTATGTAGTGTTAATTTTGTCACCTATTTTTAATTTAGTCTTAGTCTTGTGCCAAATGTCTTAGTTAGTCTTAGTTTTAGTCAACTAAAAGTCTCGTCATTTTAGTCTAGTTTTAGTCAAAAGAAACTCAAGGTATCTTAGTCAAGTTTTAGTCGACTAAAAGTCTCGTTATTTTAGTCAAATTTTAATTAGTCGTCAAATTTTAGTCAAAAGAAACTCAATATTTCTAAGTTTTAGTTAAAACATTTTAGTCTTTTTTTTAAATAACAAATTATTTCAGAGATTATTTCTGATAACCATTTCAGTCAAATAGTGTTTCACACATCTCACATATTGGTTAAATGTCATAATTACCTGAAAAAAATGTAATAGATTTTTTTAATGCAACTAGTTTTTAACATTAATCTGTTCATAACAGATGAATATTCTCCTGATGATGGCAAGTAGAGACGATTGGAGACGAAAATGAAGAGAGATTCTATCTTAGTTTTTATTTTATGCAAAACATTCTCGTCTTTTTTCGTCAACAATAATGCATGTTAATTTAGTCTTAGTCAGCGTTTTTGGACATTGGTGCAGTCTCGTCATCGTCTCGTCTTAGTCATGGAAAGCGTTTATCTGCCAAATTATTACAAATATAATGTAAATGTAATCTTGACCGACCTGTTCCCTTACTGGCGAACATGGCTGAGATTTTGCAGAAGCTTACCGAGTCTGTGGCCAGGCTTTTTTTCCTTTTTAAACGCTCCCTCTCTGCTCCTCCTTTGCGTTTACGCTCCATTTTTTGAACTATTTAGTCAGATATTAGGCAGTGCTTCGTGACGTTGGGTGGGATTGTCATTTTCACTCCGCCATTATGATTCGTCGATTGAGAGATCCGTCAATTAATTCGTAGTTGCACACCAGCCTATCCAACGCATTCTCATCCTAGGGCGTCATATACTGACACTTTTGACAAATATCTGCGTCTCATATTGACGCTAAAGGGTGCCATGTGCGTTGGATGTAAACGATTTGTCAAAGCGTCAGTATATGACGCCTTGGGGATGAGATCGGGCTGATCGTCTGCACAGCGGCAGCCGGCGGCCTTTTTTTTTTTTTTCTTTTTTTTTTTTTGGCAGCCGGCAGGCCAGAACGACCGTCAGGCCACCGGGAAATGTCCCGGTGCTCCCGATGGCCAGTCCGCCCCTGGTCTATATTGTAGTTTGTTTTGGATGAACAAGAGTGGTGGACAAAATTTTTTTGACAATGGTTCCTCTCTCGAGTTTTTGACTATAAAAGAATTGGCCATGGACCATTTAACATTGGAGTCAATGGGCATGTCCGAAAATGTCATTAAAACAGCCAATAATGTTCGTTTACAAAACTGTTAAACTCACCGAGTGGTTAGTGGTGTTCGTTGATGATTATAAACAATATATCATCGCAATATATGATTCCAATCCGTTTATTTTGCTATTGTGGAACTATTTTCTCAGAACCGTGTAACTTCCGCTCAATATTTGAATCTGAAGCGTTAGCACACTCCCGACCACTTGATGGCGATAACCGATGTTTATGTCTCGCGGGACACTCACGGTCACAGTCGAGTTCAACTTCATATTGCACTGGTCAGTGGTCACGTCTTTCAATATTTTCAAGGTTTTGTTTGTTTATTTGGCTTACTCTCCCGGAGCACAGTTGCTCTGCTCGCTAGCCTTATGAGAAACGGAAGCGAGCAAAAAGACGACATCGACCAAATGTAAACAGCCCCCTTTCCGTTTCCAGTAGCGCATTTATATTAACGAGCACTCAGTCCTTCAACAGAATTCAATGGGATTTTACAAAATGACGAATAAAACACGACAGAAACTGTATTTCGCAACACTTTTGTTTCTGGAACATCAACGAACACCACTAATCACTCGGTGAGTTTAACAGTTTTGTAAACGAACATTATTGGCTGTTTTAATGACATTTTCGGACATGCACATTGACTCCAATGTTAAATGGGTCCATGGCCAATTCTATTATAGTCAAAAACTCGAGAGAGGAACCATTGTCAAAAAAATGTTGTCCACCACTCTTGTTCATCCAAAACAAACTACAATATAGACTCAAGCTGTTCAATACCGGAATTATCCTTTAACTGGTTGGAATGCAACAGGATAAATAAATAAAAAAGTGTTTTCCGTGAAATTGTATCAATTATATTAAAATGATATTAATATAATTAAGTTGGCTTGGAAAAGCCAACTTACTGAAATCCTATTTAAACTTATTAATGGTGCTTGCCTATAGGCAAAGCAACATTAGTGTTATCTTGCATACTTATTATTCTTCTTCTTTTTATTCTGGACAAAGTTTGGCGCGAAACTCGCCCCGCACCGTTTGTCACAGACCCCTGAGTGAGGTGTCAAATCGACCGGCCCATTGAGGAGAGGTGTGCTATATCTTTTCTAAGCGATCGGGTGTACGATGTTCGCGCAGCGGACGTAAAAGCGGCCAAAAAAGTCCCATTGACTTAACATTGCGGAATTTTCAGAAATTCAAATCCCAACTGTCATTTTTCACACACACAGACACAAAGGGCCTGACACCCCCTGCATGTCTCCCCCTCTCTCTCCCTCAGAGGATTTATATTATCCAGCAGCCAATAAGTAATGGCCTAAAATCTTCATAGCCACACCATAGCAACCAGTTTACAGCACCCTAGCAACCATAGGCTATAGGCACGAGGCCGCAGGCCTCGTGCACTCATTATAATGCACTCGTTTAATAGAGATTTTAAATACTCTATAAAAACTCACTCATAGGCACGAGGCCGCAGGCCTCGTGCACTCATTATAATGCACTCGTTTAATAGAGATTTTAAATACTCTGTGGCCGAGTGCCTAACCTTAGCCCTAAACCCATAGTAACCATCTGTGGAGCCCTAGCAACCACCCTGAAGTCCCTAGCAACTGCCTAGCAACCGACTAGCAACCACCCAGAACACCCTAGCAACTGCCTAGCCACCACCTAGCAACCACCTAGAATGGCCTAAAATCTTCATAGCCACACCATAGCAACCAGTTACAGCACCCTAGCAACCATAGGCTATAGGCACGAGGCCGCAGGCCTCGTGCACTCATTATAATGCACTCGTTTAATAGAGATTTTAAATACTCTATAAAAACTCACTCGGCCTAACCTTAGCCCTAACCCCATAGTAACCGTTGAATAAGTTGCTCCATAGTAAAAGTTGCACCCCTGGGGGGCAGGAGGGGCCCAAAGTTGCCCCAATAAAGTACTATGGTGTAGGACAGCCCATGAAATGGGCTGTCCTACACCAAAGTAAGCGATATTCTATTGAACATAACTCTGGATCACATTTGAAGAGGCTGGTAGGCTCTGTAACAAAATACCACACAATGGGGTAAAAGTTGCACCCCTGGGGGGCAGGACCGGCCCAAAGTTGCCCCATTCACATACTATGGTGTAGGACAGCCCATGAAATGGGCTGTCCTACACCATAGAAACCGCATTTGTATTGAATATAACTCTGGATCACAGTGTCATAGAGACAAGGGGGCGGGCTCATTTTACTCAGACGACCAATCCGTCTCTCAGGATCATTGTGAAGCTTTCAAGCCACGCCCTAGCAACCATTTAGAGCAACTTAGCAACAAGCTCCATAGACTTCTATTGAAAGACATCAAAGGGATATCTTTGGATAGAAGTGTCATAGAAACATGAGGATGGGCTCGTTTGACTCGGGGCAGCAAACAGCCAATCCTCAATCACCTCAACACATCCTAGCCCCTCCTTAGCAACCATTGTCGAGCACCTTAGCAACCAAAATCCAAAGAGGGATATCTTCCATTCTGAATGTCACAGAGACGTGGCAGTTGGTTTATATCATTCATACTGACAAGCAGCCTTTGGAGTTTCATTATTGGCAGCTGTCAAGCCACTCCCTAGCAACAAAAGAGAGTAACCTAGCAACCATTTTGCAAGACCTATATCTCTGCATCAAAACATCGTATAGAGATGGGGGTTGGTTTATACATTCACACTGACTTTGGAGCTTCATGATTGGCAGCTGCCAAGCCACTCCCTAGCAACCAAACAGATTACCCTAGCAACCGTTTTGCAAGGCGTATATCTCTGCATCAGAACATCGTATAGAGATGGGGGTTGGCTCTTTTGACTCATGCTAGCAAACAGGACTTGCTACATGCTACACATGCTTGCAGTGAATAGCTACATGCTAATATTGATTAGCTAAGTGCTAAATCATGCCAATAAAATGCTACAAACACCATAGTAACCATCTGTGACAACTACCAACCACCTAGTAACACCATAGCAACTACCCAGAATATCCTAGCAACTGCCTAGCAACGCCCTAGCAACCACCCAGAATACCCTAGCAACCGCCTAGACACCACCCAGAACACCCTAGCAACCGCCTAGCAACCACACAGAACACCCTAGCAACCACCTAGCAACCACCCAGAGCACCCTAGCAACCAACCCGAACAACATGAATAAGCCATATCTCAGCAGCAGAACATCGTACAGACATGGTTGTTGGCTCGTATGCAATCATGTACCACACTCTAGCAACCGAGTGGTGAGTTTTGCCACTGCAAGCACCATTCACATTTTCTTCTGGAAATGTACGTTCTAGTTATTATTATTCTTCTTACCTAAATTTCTGACTCTATCTCCTCCTAGAGCTTTAACTCTACAAACTCCAAACTCGGGTCAGACCTTCAGACTGTTCTGACTTAGTGTGCTATATCTTTTCAGAATGATTTGACTTTCACTTTTCATAAAAATTAATATTAAAAACCATAAAAATCCCATTGACTTACATTGGAGTGTGCTCAAATTGAGCCAAGACTACGGTGGCCCATTAGTGCACAAGCCAAAAACTCAAAACTAAACTCCCTGGAGCCCTAGACTCAATTAAACTATACCATTCTATCTATCTATCTATCTATCTATCTATCTATCTATCTATCTATCTATCTATCTATCTATCTATCTATCTATCTATCTATCTATCTATCTATCTATCTATCTATCTTCAAACTATATCTATCTATCTATCTATCTATCTATCTATCTATCTATCATCTATCTATCTATCTATCTATCTATCTTCAAACTATATCTATCTATCTATCTATCTATCTATCTATCTATCTATCTATAAACTATATCTATCTATCTATCTGTCTATCTATCTTCAAACTATATCTATCTATCTATCTATCTATCTATCTATCTATCTATCTATCTATCTATCTATCTATCTATCTTCAAACTATATCTATCTATCTATCTACAAACTATATCTATCTATCTATCTTCAAACTATATCTATCTATCAATCTTCAAACTATATCTATCTATCTATCTTCAAACTATATCTATCTATCTATCTAATCCATCTTTCTTTCTTTCTAACTAATCCATCTTTCTTTCTTTCTAACGTAATCCTTCTTTCTTTCTAACTAACTAATCTTTCTTTCTTTTGTTCTTTCTTTCTTTCTAACTAATCCATCTTTCTTTCTTTCTAACTAATCCATCTATCTTTCTTTCTAACTAATCCATCTTTCTTTCTTTCTAACTAATCCATCTTTCTGTCTAACTAATCCATCTTTCTTTCTTTCGTTCTTTCTTTCTTTCTAACTAATCCATCTTTCTTTCTTTCTTTCTTTCTTTCTTTCTTTCTTTCTAACTAATCCATCTTTCTGTCTAACTAACTAATCTTTCTTTCTTTCTTTCTTTCTTTCTTTCTTTCTTTCTTTCTTTCTTTCTTTCTTTCTTTCTTTCTTTCTTTCTTTCTTTCTAACTAATCCATCTTTCTATTTTTCCAACTAATCCATCTATCTTTCTTTATTTCCTTCTAACTAATCCATCTTTCTTTCTTTCCAACTAATCCATCTTTCTTTCTTTCTTTCTTTATAACTAATCCATCTTTCTTTCTTTCTAACTAATCCATCTTTCTATTTTTCCAACTAATCCATCTATCTTTCTTATTTCCTTCTAACTAATCCATCTTTCTATTTTTCCAACTAATCCATCTATCTTTCTTTCTTTCTTTCTTTATAAGTAATCCATCTTTCTTTCTTTCTAACTAATCCATCTTTCTTTCTTTCTAACTAATCCATTTTTCTTTCTTTCTAACTAATCCATCTTTCTTTCTTTCTTTCTAACTAACTAACTAATTTTTCTTTCTAACTAATCCATCTTTCTTTCTTTCTTTCTAACTAATCCATCTTTCTTTCTTTCTTTCTAACTAACTAACTAATTTTTCTTTCTAACTAATCCATCTTTCTTTCTTTCTTTCTAACTAATCCATCTTTCTTTCTTTCTTTCTT